>CAUYQU010038980.1:0-34116 GCA_963574635.1 Cheracebus regulus
GGTTTCTCCCCTTTTGAAATCATGTTCGGTAGGGCCCCTCCCTTACTCCCCAGACCCTTGGATACCATGCATGCTGAAGTCCATAATCATACACTCCTTAAGTCCTTACAGGTGCTCCAGTCTGTTCAATCACAGGTACACGAGCTCAATAAGAACACCCGTCCCACCCCATTGGACCTTATAGAGCAGCCAACACACCCCTTCCAGCCTGGAGACTCTCCTTGTTAGGAGATTTGCCACCTCCGGCCTCAATCCTCATTGAAAGGGACCCTACACAGTTATTCTGACCACACCATCGGCACTCAAGGTGGACGGACTGATGGCCTGGATTCATCATACCCACACCAAGGCAGCCCCTCCAGAAGAACAATGGAGAGTCGTACACCCATCCCCTGGTTCACAAAAGCTAAGACTTGTGCGCTTTTCACGGTCACCATCCTCGCCTCCCTAATCTGTGTTGTAAATCCTTACAGTAAACCTCCCTTAAAACCTATCTACTACCAATGGTCCTCACAGAAGAGTCAATGAAACAATTTGCTAACTCCATAACTGGAGGAGAATCAATCCTTAAAAATTTAACACTAAAGTATGTCCCCGGGAAGTCAGTGACTTTCTCCCTAGACTTATGTGCCCTCCTTAAAGGCCCATGGCAGACCAGGGCCTGGGCCACAGGCCCCATAATTGAATGTAGTAACAGAGATTATGAGAAAAATCTCCAAGCTATGAAACTATATCTGTGCCCAGGATCCACACCAAATAGAAAATAAGATTGTAATAACTTAAATGAGTTCTTTTGCCCCCATTGGTGTTGTGAGTCCATTTCTACTATACCAGGACATGTTGTAAATAAGGACACTTTCATTTCACTTACCCGAGGTCTCCCCCCGAACCCATGCACCACTGGTTCCTGTAACCCTCTAAAATTCCAAAATACAAGGGGATTAAATTTACTGTTGCTAAAACAAGGGAGATTATGTGCAGCCCTTAATGAATAATTTTGTTTTTATGCTAACACAGGCCTTGTCCAAGAAAGCCTTTCTCTTGTCAGACAGAATCTCGAGACTAAAAAAACAACTTTGAGAGGCATCAAAAATTGGTACCAGAAATTGTTCTCTTGGTCCCCTTGGCTTACATCCCTTTTCACTGGTTTAATAGGTCCTCTAGTCCTGCTTTTACTGGAACTCATAGTCAGCCAGTGTCTTCTAAACTTATTACTCAAGCTCATACAAAACAGAATAGATTCAGTAAAGCTAATGGTGTTAAAATTTCAGTATACTCCCATACCACAAAAGGAATTAATGATTTAATTCCTGTACATAAGAACAGGGGGGAATGTAATGTGGCAAGGAAAATGGCTTCAGCCTGGCTAAAATGTAATGGCTTCTCAGGCTCACAGGCTATGTGCAGGCTCACAGGCTAGTGATAAGGCATTACAATTAACCAGGCCAATGCCAGGTGCAGACACCAGCCTCATTTCAATGGAATTCAAGAACTCACTGCTCAGGGTCACATGGACCCTGAGAAAAAAACCCCTTGTCTCTAGCTGCTGGCTTTGGCTTCTGAACAAACTGCTTGCTTACTGATATTGGGAGTTTTCACTGTCTCTAACTGC
Organism: Cheracebus regulus; assembly: GCA_963574635.1. NCBI lineage: Eukaryota > Metazoa > Chordata > Mammalia > Primates > Pitheciidae > Cheracebus > Cheracebus regulus. The sequence goes on from CAUYQU010038980.1 coordinate 1,613, forward strand.
TGACCTTGGCTTCTATACAAACTGTCTGCTTGCAAAGATCCCCAGTCCCCCACCCCCAGAAAATCCCCAGCCCCCAAAAAGTGTTGTTTAACATAAAAGCCCAGTTCTCCCTCAACTCAGGGCCACGGGTTGGAGAGACATGAGTCCTCCATGGTCGCCAGCAATAAAGACCCTGCAATTCGTCATACTTTTGTCTTGGTGCTGATCTTCTTATCTCGCTAAAAATACAACACTATCATTCATCTTGATGTGAGCAACCATCTCCAGAAGGAGGACAAGTGCCATTGCTTCATCTCTGTCATCTTTCTTCTACTTCTGCCTTTGCAGTCTTATGCATACCACTGTGGCCTCCTCACCTATTCCCAGCTCCTATTTTTTTAAATTATACTTTAAGTTCTGGGATACATATGCAGAACATGCAGGTTTGTTACATAAGTATACACGTGCCATGGTGGTTTGCTGCACCCATCAACCTGTCATCTACATTAGGTATTTCTCCCAGTGTTATCCCTCCTCTTGCCCTCCCACACCCCAACAGGCCCCATGTGTAATGATTCCCCTCCCTGTGCCCATATATTTTCATTGTCCAACTCCCACTTATGAGTGAGAACAAGTGCTGTTTGGTTTTCTGTTCCTGTGTTACTTTGCTGAGAATGATGGTTTCCAGCTTCATCCATGTCCCTGCAAAGGACATGAATTCATCCTTTTTATATGGCTTCATAGTATTCCATGGTGTATATGTACCACATTTTCTTTAGCCAGTTTAACATTGATAGGCATTTGGGTTGGTTTCAAGTCTTTGCTGATTCACTATTGTGAATAGTGCTAACCTTGATAGGCATTTGGATTGGTTCCAAGTCTTTGGGTTGATAGTTGGTTCCAAGTCTTTGCTGATTCAGTATTGTGAATAATGTTAACATTGATAGGCATTTGGGTTGGTTCCAAGTCTTTGCTGATTCACTATTGTGAATAGTGCTACAATAAACATACATGTGCATGTGTCTTTATAGTAGAATGATTTATAATCCTTTGGGTTTATACCCAGTAATGAGATTGCTGGGTCAAATGGCATTTCTAGTTCTAGATCCTTGAGAAATCTCCACATTGTCTTCCACAATGGTTGAACTAATTTACACTCCCACCAACAGTGTAAAAGTATTCCTGTTTCTCAACGTCCTCTCTAGCATCTGTTGTTTCCTGACATTTTAATGATCACCCTTCTAAATGGCATGAGATAGTATCTCACTGTGGTTTTGATCTGCATTTCTCTAATGACCAGTAATGATGAGCATTTTTTTCATATGTTTGTTGACCACATAAATGTCTTCTTTTGGAAAACTGTTTGTTCCTATCCTTCACCCACTTTTTCATGGGGTTTTCTTGTAAATTTGTTTAAATTCCTTGTAGATTCTGGATATTAGCCCTTTGTCAGATGGATAGATTGCAAAAATTTTCTCTCATTCTGTAGGTTGCCTGTTCACTTAAACTGATGATAGTTTCTTTTGCTGTGCAGAAGCTCTTAAGTTTAATTAGGTCCCATTTGTCAATTTTGGCTTTAGTTGCAATTGCTTTTGGTAATTTAGTCATGAAGTCCTTGCCTACACTTATGTCCTGAATGGTATTGCCTAGGTTTTCTTCTAGGGTTTTTATGGTTTTATGTCTTATGCTTAAATCTTTAATCCATCTTGAGTTAATTTTTGTATAAGGTGTAATGAAGGGATCCAGTTTCAGTTTTCTGCGTATGGCTAGCCAGTTTTCCCAACACCATTTATGAAATAGGGAACCCTTTCCCCACTGCTTTTGTCAGGTTCATCAAAGATCACATGGTTGCAGATATGTGGTGTTATTTCTGAGGCCTCTGTTCTGTTACATTAGTCTATACATCAGTTTTGATACCAGTACCATGCCGTTTTGGTTACTGCAGCCTTTTAGAATAGTTAAAGTCATGTAGCATGATCCCTCCAGCTTTGTGCTTTCTGCTTAGGATTGTCTTGGCTATCTGGGTTCTTTTGTGATTCCATATGAAATTTAAAGTAGTTTTTTCCTAATTCTGTGAAGAAAGTCAATGGTAGATTGATGGGGATAGCAATGAATCTATAAATTACTTTTTCATGATAATGATTCTTTCTCTCCATGAGCATGGAATGTTTCTCCATGTTTGTGTCCTCTCTTAATTCCTTGAGCAGTGGTTTGTAGATCTCCTTGAAGAGCTCCTTCAGATTCCTTGTAAGTTGTATTCCTAGGTATTTTATTCTCTTTGTAGCAATTGTGAATGGGAGTTTGCTCATGATTTGGCTCTCTGTTTGTCTATTATTTGTGTATACGAATGCTTGTGATTTTTGCAATTGATTTTGCCTGAGACTTTGCTAAAGTTGCTTATCAGCTTAAGGAGTTTTTGGGCTGGGACAATGGGGTTTTCTAAATATACAATGTCTTTGCAAACAGATAATTTGACTTCCTCTCTTTCTGTTTGAATACACTTTATTTTTTTATCTTGCCTGAATGCCTTGGCCAGAACTTCAAGTACCATGTTGAATAGGAGTGATGAGAGAGGGCACCCTTGTCTGGTGCAAGTTTTCAAAGGGAATGCTTCCAGTTTTTGCCCATTCAGTATGATATTGGCTGTGGGTTTGTCATAAATCGTTCTTATTATTTTGAAAAATGTTTCATCAATATCTAGTTTACTGAGTGTTTTTTAGCATGAAGTCTTGTTCAATATTATCAAAGGTCTTTTCTGCATCTATTGAGATAATCATGTGGTTTTTGGTCATTGGTTCCCTTATGTGATCAATTACATTTATTGATTTGTGTTATGTTGAACTAGCGTTGCATCCCAGAAATGAAGTCAATTTGATTTTTTGGGATAAGCTTTTTAATGTGCTGCTGGATTCAGTTTGCCAGCATTTTATTGAGGATTTCACATCAATGTTCATCAGGGATATTGGCCTGGAATTTTCTCTTTTTTGATGTATCTCTGCCAGGTTTTGGTATCAGGATGATGCTGGCCTCATAAAATGAGTTAGGGAAGAGTTCCTCTTTTTCTATTGTTTTGAATAGTTTCAGAAGGAATGGTACCAGCTCCTCTGGTACGTCTGGCAGAATTTGGCTGTGAATCTGTCTGCTCATGAGCCTTTTTTTTTTTTTTTTTTTTTTGGTTGGTTGGTAGGCTATTAATTACTGCATCAATTTCAGAACCTGTTATTGGTCTATTTAGGGATTCAACTTCTTCCTGCTTTAGACTTGAGAGGATGAATGTGTCCAAGAATTTATCCATTTCTTCTAGATTTTTTCATTTACTTGTGTAGAGGTGTTTATAGTAGTCTATGATGGTAGTTTGTATTTCAGTGGGATCAGTGGTGATCTGCCCTTTGTCATTTTTTATTGTGTATGTTCAATTCTTATCTCTTTTCTTCTTTATTGGTCTGGCTAGAAGTCTATCTATTTTGTTAGTCTTTTCAAACCAGCTCCTGGAATCATTAATTTTTTTGAAGTGTTTTTCGTTTCTCTGTCTTCTTCAGTTCTGCACTGAGCTTAGTTATTTCTTGTCTTCTGCTAGTTTTGAATTTGTTTGCTCTTGCTTCTCTAGTTCTTTTAATTGTGATGTTAGGGTGTCAATTTAAGATCTTTCTCACTTTCTCCTGTGGGCATTTAGTGCTATAAATTTTCCTCTACACACTGTTTTAGCTGTGTCCCAGAGATTCTTGTACATTGTGTCTTTGTTCTCATTAGTGTCAAATAACTTATTTATTTCTGCCTTAATTTTGTTATTTACCCAGTAGTCATTCAGGAGCAGGCTGTTCAGTTTCCAAGTAGTTGTGCAGTTCTAAGTGAGTTTCTTAATCCTGAGTTTGATTGCACTGTGGTCTGAGAGACTGTTATGATTTCCATTCTTTTGCATTTGCTGAGGAGTGTTTTACTTCCAATTATGTGGTAAATTTTAGAAGAAGTGCTATGTGATACTGAGAAGAATATATAATCTGTTGATTTGGGGTGAAGAGTTCTGTAGATGTTTATTAGGTCCCCTTGGTTCAGAGCTGAGTTCTAGTCCTGAATATCCTTGTTAATTTTCTGTGTCGTTGATCTGTCTAATATTGACAGTGGGGTATTAAAGCCTTCCACTATTATTGTGTGGGAGTCTAAGTCTCTTTGTAGGTCATTAAGAACTTGCTTTATGTATCTGGGTGCTCCTGTATTGGGCACACATATATTTAGAATAGTTAGCTCTTTTGATGCATTGATCCCTTTACCATTATTTAATTCCCTTCTTTGTCTTTTTTGATCTTTGTTGGTTTAAAGTCTGTTTTAGCAAAGACTAGGATTGCAACCTCTGTTTTTTGTTTGTTTGTTTTTTTGGCTTTCCATTTTCTTGGTAAATCTTCCTCCATTCCTTTATTCTGAGTCTACATTTTTCTTTGCATGTGAGATGGGTCTCCTTAATACAGAATATCAATGGATCTTGAACCTTTATCCAATTTGCCAGTCTGTGACTTTTAATTGAGGCATTTAGCCCCTTTATTTGAAGGTTGATATAGTTAAGTGTGAATTTGATCCTGTCATTATGATGCTAGCTGATTATTTTGCCTATTTGCTGATGCAGTTTCTTCATAGTGTCAATGGTCTTTACATTGTGGTTTGTTTTTGCAATGGCTGGTAGCTGATTTTCTTTTCCATATTTAGTGCTTCCTGCAGGAGCTCTTGTAAGGCAGGCCTCATTGTGACAAAATCCCTCAGCATTTGCTTGTCTGTAAAGGACAGTATTTCTCCTTTACTCTGAAGCTTAGTTTGGCTGGATATGAAATTTTGAGTTAAAAATTATTTTCTTTATGAATGGTGAATATTGGCCCCCATTCTCTTCTGGTGTGTAGAGTTTCTGCAGAGAGATCTGCTGTTAATCTGATAGGCTTCTCTTTGTGGGTAACCCAACCTTTCTCTCCAGCTGCCCTTAACATTTTTTTCTTCATTTCAACGCTGGTAAATCTGATGATTATGTATCTTGGGGTTGCTCTTCTCAAGGAGCATCTTTGTGGTGTTCTCTGTATTTACTGAATTTGAATGTTGGCCTGTCTTGCTATGTTGGGGAAGTTCTCCTGGATAATATATTTAAATGTTTTCAAACTTGGTTCCATTCTCTCCATCACTTTCAGGTACACCAATCAAATGTAGATTTTGTCTTTTCATATAGTCCCATATTTCTTGGAGGCTTTGCTCATTCTTTTCTATTCTTTTTTCTCTAATCTTGTTTTCACATTTTATTTCATTAAGCTGATCTTCAGTCTCTGATATTCTTTCTTCCTATTGATTGATTTGGCTACTGATACTTGTGTATACTTCACAACGTTCTGGTACTATCTTTTTCAACCTCATTGAGTCATTTATGTTATTTTCTAAACTGGTTATCCGAGTTAGCAATTCCTCTAACCTTATATCAAGGTACTTACCTTCCATGCCTTGAGTTAGAATATTCTCCTTTAGCTCGGAGGAATTTGTTATTACCCACCTTCTGAAGCCTACTTCCGTCAATTTGTCAAATTTATTGTCCATCTGTTTTTGTTACCTTCCTGATGAGGACCTGTGATCCTTTGGAGGATAAGAGGCATTCTGTTTTTTGAAATTTTCAGCTTTTTTGCACCAGTTTTTCCTTATCTTCATGCATTTATCTACCTTTGGTCTTTGCTGTTGGTGACCTTCAGATGGAGGTTTTGCATGGTCATCCTTTTTGTTGATGTTGATGCTATTGCTTTCTGTTTGTTGGTTTTCCTTTTAGCAGTCAGACCCCTCTTCTGCGGGTCTGCTGGAGTTTGCTGTAGGTCCATTCCAGACCTTGTTTGCCTGGGTATAACCAGCAGAGGCTGCAGAACAGCAAAGTTTGCTGCATGGAAGTTTGTCCCAGAGGGGCACCTCCCAGAGGCCAGCCAGAGCTCTCCTGTATGAGGTGTCTGTCAACCTCTTCTGGGAGGTGTCTCCCCATCAGGAGGCATGGGGGTCAAGGACCCACCTGAGAAGTCAGTCTGTCCCTTAGCAGAGCTTGAGTACTGTGCTGAAAGATCCACTGCTCTCTTCAGAGCTGGGAGGCAGAAACATTTAAATCTGCTGAAGCTGCACCCACAGCTGCCCCTTCCTCCAGGTGTCCTATCCTAGGGAGACAGGAGTTTTATCTATAAGCCCCTAACTGGGGCTGCTGCATTTCTTTCAGACATGCCCTGACCAGAAGGGAAGAGTAGAAGTTTAATAGTTCTCTAATTAGTGCCTAGAAAAACAAAATCTCTAACCACCTTTCTCACACAAAATCGTTAAGTAATCCTCTTACTGACATGTTATTCATTGCTCAAACTTTCAATTATTTTTCACAATGCAACAAATTAAGAGAAAAAAAGATTAAGAAATAATTTCTATTATATTTTTATACAAATCTTATCTCACTCTATTATCCCTAGAATGACTGGAGTTTATGTCATTTCTTAAATGGATTTCTTACACTGTACAGTTGGTTGTTCATTATACATCCTCTACCTGGATTTACATCACCTCACCAGCCAAAATGCTACACTTCATTCAAAAGATGACACTAATGCCATTTGTCTTATGAATTATTTTTAGTTACTCCCCAGACAATGGTAATCTCTCCATCTTTTAAATTGCACCAAGTGCCTTGCCAAGACTGCAGCCTCTGAAACTGAACAGACTAGGATGTGAATCCATTTACACCACTTACTTAACTCAGTATTCTAGATAAAGTTATATAACTCTTTTACCTCATTTTTCTCATTTGCAAAATGATTTTCTCAATTATAAGTTAAAAAAATAATGTTTACCTTTTAGGATAATTATAAAAATAGTATAAATCACATAGTAGAGAGCCTGGCACATGATATGTGCTAAGTTAATAGTACCTATTGCTATTACTATTAATTCTACAATCTTCTAACTTTTGCCAGATGTGTACTAAGAGACGTAAGCCAAAAATCAGGAAGCCAAAGTAGGTTACTTAGAGAACAAGAGCAAATTCATAGGTGGTAATGGAAATCCAAATCAGGTTGATGTTTTAGAAGGTTCACAATCAGCCCCAAGCTCAGGCCAAATTCTAACCAATGTTTAAGTGTTGTTTTCATTGAATTGTATGAGTGCTTGCTGGATATGTGAAAGTTTCTGCCAATAGAGTGCCTTAATAATGTCAAGTTAAAATTTCTGACAGCATTGTAACCAATTATTTTGTCATTCATTATCTAGTTGATTGACGCACCTTTGCTTCTATAATGATCTAAACATTTCCTATGTTTATAACTTAGCTCTTCACTTTGATTATCAGCTTATTAGAGGTGACCATATCACATGCTATCATTCTTTTTGTCCTACTTAGATCTGCATATAGTAAATAATAGGCATCAATAAAGCAATAATGTTTGCTTGCATCTGATTAGGTCCAACATTATTGACACTTGTGTAATATTGGCATTTTTTATAGAGAAATAGTGAACATTACTATCTAAGCAAAATATTAGAATCACTACTGAGCTATTGCCTTTACATAGTGTGTCATTTGTAGCATGTTTCCTACTCCTTGTACCAATTTTCTGCTGTGTAATTTAACATATAACAGAAAAGTTCATGTGCAAAGCTGAAAAATTGTCCCTACATATGTAGATGCTAATACTTAAATGGGAAAAAATACAATGAAACCTTTACCTTGGACTAAAAGTTGTTTTGAATTTTAGGTTGTTGTTTCTTAAATTCATCCAAAGAAGCATCCAAACAAAAGTTTTACCCAGAAAATATTTATTCAGCACCTATTATGTTCATAAATTTTCCTATATGCCATTAAAGATAAAATTTCAAAATTTAGTTGTAAGAATGAATATGCAAAATGTTCAATTAATTAAATGCTAAAATGAATTATAAAGCTAAAGAGGATTAAAGGAGCAAAAGCAATTCATCCAACTTGGAGTATGGTGTAAGGGGAGATAGCACTCTAATGCTTAAAAATATTTAGTACTTGAACATGCACAAGAAGAAATGAAGACTATTTCATGCAGAAGAAACAATATGAGAAAAGATATATCTGGATGAGTGGATGGTTTGTGGGTGTTTGTGTGTTTAAGTGACATGGGATCATGTATATTCTAGTCAAATTAAGGTTTCTTTTTATCTTGCTATGGAGCTATATGCTGCTACAGTTGTCATCTTAAAAGTGGGTGTACAGGCAGCTTTTTTCTCCTCTCTCGCCAATTTTTTCCTTTTAACATCAATAAATGTAATTCACTAATCACATCAATTGTCATCTTATTATGTTTTTGATATACTTAGTCTCCCTTCAGCTATTTCCTCAGTCTTCTACTTAACTGTTTTCTAATTCCATCACTAACCACTGCAGACAAATAAACATATCCAAATATCCTTTAAGATTTCACTAAGATTTGGCTCACTCACTCACCAGCCTATGATTATGAAAACCCTATCCTCTCCAGGGCTTCTCACAGGGCTAGGGTAAGGTGTGTGTTCGGAGGCAGGGGTGTTCAGAGCAGATCAGGATAGTACTACTTTCCTAGTCATCAATGTTCCCATTATCCAACTCTTAAGGAACTCATTTCAGCATCCCCTTTTTTGCTTCGTTCTCTCGGGAACTTACAAAAAAAGAATATAGTTCTTTTTTTCATACTTCTGTGACACCATCTCACCCTTTCCTTCTCCTACCCACTCCCTAAATACACCTCACAAAGGACTTCTGTAAATGTAATAGTCTATTGACATGTGCTCTTCATTTTAATGCTTAGAAATGCTTTTTAATGTATTTTAAAAATTTAGTAGAATCACTATAAAATGTTTGTGACTGAGCCCTTTTAAATGTGAGATTTTTCCCTACTTTTCAGTTTTTACTTAGGTATCCCGCCTTTTCTTGAATCTAATATATAACGTCTTAGAAAACATCTTTTTTTAAAAAATTTTATAACTCAATATTCAAACTTACTGGTATGAAGTTCTACTTTGTTTTCTAGTTTTAAATCTCTATATTTGTACCATATTTTGTATACTTAATGTTATTTATTAATACTTTTATTTCTCTATTGATCCCTTCTTTGTCTTTATTAATGCTTATTTTTCTTCTTTCCTTAGGTTTACATAGCCAGTTTTTTAAGTCGATAAAATAATTCATAAAACTATGAATCCTTATCAGTAAATTGTGTTAGGTTTTCATATGTGACTCTATCTTTGTTGTTTCCAAAAAGTTTATAACAGTATATTTCAGTATTCCCTTTAAATCAATTTAGATAAGTACATTTTAAAAATAATCTTTAGATAAGTACATTTAAAAAATAATCTTGAAGAAATTTCAGAAATTTATTTTAAAAATTAAATGAACATACGTATTTTGAATATACTTTCCTGATTAGTGTCTATTTTATTGCTTGTGTTTAAAGAATTTGTTTTGTATAATTTATCTCATTTAGAACTAGCAGATATTCTTTACAGCATAATAACATGCTTGATGTTTGTGAATGTTTCATGGACAGTTAAAAAAGGTGTATCTTCTGCTTATTAGTACAAAATTATATATACAAACCTATTATATTGAATATAATGATAGTGTTACAACTTCTGTTATTTTACTTATTATTTCCTTCATCTGTAAATTTCCAAGAGAGGTGAATTAAAGTCCCCAATTAAAATTATTAATTTACTTCTGTGTTTCAGTTTTGCTTTATATTCCGTTATCTTATGATAAGAAAATATTAATAAAAATTAAAACTTTATCATTCATTAATAATGTATGATATTAATGTAATATTAATGTAAAATGTTTTTTAATGTAAAATGTTTTCTTTTTAATGTAAAAATGTAAAATATTTTTTAATGAAAAAATTTTTTTTCTTAATGTAAAATGTTTCTTTTTCTCATGTAATGTATTAGAACTAGTCTATTTATCAAATATTGATAACATCATCTTTTCTGAAATACGTACTAGGTACACTTTTGTTCCAAACTTATATTATGAAAGTTTTTCCTTTTAAATGTACGTCTTTGAAAATATAATGTTTAAAAAGTCTTTTTTCATTTTATTTCTAACTTTCTTTACTTTTTCTGAGTGATACTTAATTTCAACTGCTTTGGTTTTAGTTTTTCATTTTGAATTTATAATGCATCTTTTTGCTGACTTCTACTCCTTTTTCATGTTGCAGAACTGTCTCCAAATCATCTTTTTATTCCATAAAGTTTGTGTGAGTGATGAACATTTTGAAGTCTTGTCTCTGCAAAAATTAGTATTTTACCCACAAACTTCATTATAGTTTGACTAGATGGAAAATTCTGTGTTAATAAATCATTTGTCCTTTTGAAGTTATTTGTCAGTGTCTTCCAGTAGCCAGGATTATAGGTGGGACTCATGATACTACCCATATTCTGGATCTTTTATAGGTGTATACTTAGTCTGCTACTGCTGCACGTTAGAGTATAAAGACTAAAACAAACAAACAAAACACTATTTTTCGCTATGAAGGCTCATGATAGGATAGTACAAGTGTAAGTTAATTCAGTGTTACAACAATGTTGCTAAGGCCCAACTACTTTTCTACTCTTTTAATACTATTTAAACTATACTGAGCAGATGTTCTTATAGTCAAGACGTGACTTCCAGCATTCCAGAATTATATGCACCCTTGCAGCATAGGAAGGGATTTTGTTGTTGTTATTTGTTCCTCATCTCTCTCTCTCCAAAATAGCAAACCTTTCTTCCAGAGACAAACCTCCTCTTTTGTCCTGTGAATTAGAATTTAATCATATTTCTATGCCAAAACCAATCCTTGCAAGTAGAATAAGAACACCACTATTCTCCCACTTAAGGAAGAAATCTACCTTCCTAAAGTAGTATAGAACCTACCAATTACCTGATAAAAGCAGAATTCTAGCAGAAAAACAGAATATTGGGGAATGGATTACTGGCAGATATGCAGCAGTGTCCATTGAGTAAGTAAACTTTTGCTGTTGTTGTTTCCGGAATCTTTTTACAAATTTTATCTTTGTCTTTATGAAACCAGCCCAATTGTCCCATAGAACTGATGTTTACCGTTTCTTTTGAATAAAAGTATAAAGTGACCCTCCCAATCTTAAAACTTGAGAAAGTTACATTTGTCTTATCTAAGTTCTTTTCTCAAGAAACCAACCATCAGGGCTCTCAGATAGGATCAAGAAACTGAAATTCACCAGATCACCACATCTGGACAAAGACACCAGAATCCTCATCCATTATGATTGCTTAGTCAATCACCTGCTTCCTATTGACCAACTCCTCTTCCTTACTCGTCCCTAATAACTGCTTTTCAATACATAGATACATTTTTTCCCTGATATATACATCCCCAATTTTAGTCGATTGAGGTGATAAATCTGAGACTAATCTCTCATTTTCTTGGCTACAGCACCCAAATAAAGCCTTATTCCCTCGTGATACTCATTAACTCAATAATTGGCTTTCTGTTCAGAGAGCAATGGGACCTAGACTGAACCCCTGGTGCTTTGGTAACCTTTAGAGATCAGAAGTATAACTAGAATTTGTTTACATGTTTATTTTTATATTTTCCAGCTTCCTATATGGTGAGCTTTTACAAGTTAAAGACATTAGTCTATCTACAACTCAGGGAAATTTTCTTCTATAATTTCTTTGAATATTGCCTGGCTTCATTCTCTCTGGTCTCATCTTAAATTTCAAATTTAACTTTCAGATCAGTAATTTTTTCCTCAGTAGCAGTCACCTTAATTTTTAAACTTTCTCTTGACTTTTTAATTGCTGTTTTAATAGAAATTGTTTTTATTTTCTCATTACTCACTTTTCACAATTTCCAGGTCTTGTGTATTAATTTAAAATTATCCCCAATCTCTGCAACTACTAAAAGAGAAGGTTGTATAAGGCAATACTTTATTTCCAAAATCATTTCTGTTTTTACTGGAGTTATCCATTTTTTGTATGGTCCTCTGCATTATATTGTTGCTTTAACTCAAATATTTGATGATTCTTCATTTTATATTTTTTAAGTGAAAGTCTAGACTCATTAACATAAGCACTCAACTTTAGTTTTCTTTGAGGTTCTAATGGTTTTCTTTCTTGTATTTCATGAAGGCAGTGATGGAGCAGTGGGTGTTTGGAGATGGTGCTAACAATAGGATGACAGGTTCTCTATAAATGGATGGTGTGAGCCACTTGATATGCTTTCCTTCTTGTGCATGGTTTGGCACAAACAGGCAGGCTAAGACTCCCAAGTTAACTAAAGTAAGGAAAGCTCTACATGAAAAATATTGATACATTTTACATCTAAAAGAAGCTGTCTTCCTCACTCCCTCACCTTGTCTATTGTAATGATCCACAGTTACTTCGACGTCTACCGTGCTTCTCTGTTCATTCTCAGTAACTAATATAAGCACTATCTACCTGTGGAGCCTATTAATTGGTAAGTCTTTCTTAGCATCTCATTCTGTAGTAAATTCTAAAACTAACAGTTCTTCGAAAGAGGGGCAGGGAGATTTAGAGGGAGAATGTTATATAAAAGATCCTTTAAGAAATTACCCTGATGATAGCATTAATGCTCATTTCTGATTTGTATGCCTAACTCCAAACTTGAAGTTTCTCCAAATTTTCCTTTCCGGCAATTCTCTCTGCTAGTTTGGACTATTTTGTTTTCACTCTGGTTTTTCTGTCAATCAGATCCCATTTTCTTTTCATCTTCTAGAAATTCTTCAGTGTGTTGTTTCCTGCTGATGCTTATTCCATGATTTTGAAACATTTATGGGTTTAATTAGTCTGCAATTTCAATGGGTTTAGGATAGAGAAAATAGATGAGCTCAGTCTCAGGATACTCTCTCTACTCATTATTGAAAATGTACATTTGAAAATACTTTCTCTGATTTTAACACTTCACAATTCCCTCCCTGTTTCAGCATTGTTCCAAAACCATGGTCGTGAAGGATATTATCAAGAAAAGTTAGTGACTCATTTGGGCCTTTGCCCCAAGCTTTGAGACTGTCCTCAGTGTGCCCAGGCTTCCTCCTCCGTGTGCTATTTCAACTTCACCTTTAACTCCACAACTCAGATTTTCTCCTGCGTCCAGTATCGATGGACTGGAAGTAGGATTATTAAGATCCTACCTGTCACCTTGATAAAAATGAAGGCAACTTTTCCTAAAGCAAAAAGGATCAGAGAGTTTCGCTAAGTGATGCTGCTCAACAGGTAGGGATATACCAGTGCAAAAGGTGAGACTGTAGCCTGGCTTAGTCTCCAACCGATTCTGATTCTCAACCAGCAATGCTCAAGGAGCAACTCTATTCAGAAGAGCTCCCTGGCTCAATTCTGAATACAACCTCAGTAATGCCTAGAGTAGAATTTTAGTAATGCCTTCCTTCCTTCCTTCCTTCCTTCCTTGCTTCCTTCCTTCCTTCCCTCCCTTGCTTCCTTTTCTCTTTCTTTCGCTCTTTCTTTCTCTCTCTCTTTCCCTCCCTCCCTCCCTTCCTCACTTCCTCCCTTCCCTCCCTTGCTCCCTTCTTTTCTCTTTCTTTTGCTCTTCCTCTCTCTCTCTTTCTCTCTCTCTTTCTTTCCCTCCCTCCCTCCCTCCCTTCCTCCCTTCCTTCTCAGATAGGATCTCACTGTATTACCCAGGTTGGAGTGCAGTGGTGCAATCTTGGCTCATTGCAACACCCACCTCCCAGGCTGAAGTGATCATCCCATCTCAGCGCCCCCTGTAGCTGAGACTACCGGCATCCCCAACCACATCCGGCTAATTTTTCTATTTTTATTAAAGATGAGTTTTCACCATGTTGCCCAGGCTGGTCTCAAACTCCTGAGTTCAAGTGATTCCCCCCATCTCAGTCTCCCAAAGTGCTGGAATTACAGGAGTGAGCAATTGTGCTAGGCCCTTTTTATTTATTTTAATTTTTTTTTCTTGAGACAGTGTCTTACTCTTGCTGATGCTGGAGTGCAGTAGTGATCAGAATTCATGGCAGCCTCAAACTCCTGTGCTTAAGAGATGCTCTTACCTCAGCCTCCACAAGCATGTGTTACCACACCTGGCTAATTTCTTTAATTTTTCTTTAATAGTGATGGGGTCTCACCATGTTCCCCAGGCTGATCTCAAATTCCTGGGATCAAGCAATCCTTCCACCTCGGCCTCCCAAAGTGGTAGGATTAGGGGCAAGAGCAACTGTGCCTGGCCATAAATAATCCCTTAAATGCATCCATAGAGGCAATGGTTGTCAACTCAAGAGTCTAAAAAGTGAGACCCTGGCACTGACTAGTGATTATCCTTAAATAAAATATGAATACCTAACTTCATCTGTCCTCAGTTTCTATTGCTTTCCATAACTGTGTTATTCTGCATAATCTTCTAGGTCCCTCACAGATAAATATTTCTACAAGCTGCAGCAAAAATGAGAAGGGATTTGCTACAATGCTTGGCAGGGAAACAAAATCATCAGATTTTAGAGCAATGTTTTTTATACAAACAGCTAGGACTCCATTTCCCTATAAATCAAAAGTACCTATGTTTGAGATAGTTTATGATGAAAAACAGGCTTGATATGTGGCAAATGTCTTGTAATTATAAAGAAGACTTGAGAAATTGTCCTGTATTCATAACCTCTCAATGAATTGCAAGCTGTCTAAATAAAGAGTTTTATTTCCTAGATCACAATGAGGATAATATTAGGCACAGCAGGAATTGTATCAAAAGCTGATCTTCCCTAACATCAATGAGAAATTGTGCAGCAATGGAAAGAACACAGTCTTAGAGCTCATGTAACTGGGTGTGAGGTCAGACTTCATGACTTTTCACTGTATGGCCTTGGACAAATAAATTACTCTCTCATTTGTTTAATGGTAAAATGGGATATTGCTATGTGTGTTACCTGCTTTGCATGTTTATTGTGAAGAAAAGGCAATAATGGGATTTGGAAAGCAAATCAAGAAGCGTAGAAAGTTTTCATTATATATATCCAGAGTTGTCCCAGATACTTATTAAAGCTCTATAGTAAGTGCACGTAGGGCTTTTCACCTATATCATAAGTACAGTAAAGCAAAAGGTTGCATATACTAAAAAAGTTAAGTTTCTCCAGAAATTTTCTCCAGAGCAAATTAAGTGAGCAGAATACACTTTACTCTTTTTAGAGGTCTTAATTCTATTCTTGGGGATGGAACTAACTTACTAAACATCTTTCCCATAACACATGGTAGTGGTGGTCCTGACATTCATTCTTGCATATATTAAAATCCCTACACTAAACCGCCATTTTGTGGAGCCCTAAGGAGTTAAAAGAAAACTGAAAATGGGCTTAGGTGACAGGAACAGAAACAGGGGTGGAGGAGAGAAACTCTTCCGAGAAATGAGGTCAACCGCAAGCAGCTCACTAGCACCCAAGCATCCTGATGCAAGCATTCAGTTCACGGCACCCCTGCACCCAAGCAGCTTGTTTGCAGGCATTCAGCCCAAACAGCACAACCTTTTAAAACCTCCTTCCAGCCCCTGCCTCTTTGCAGACAGTCTTCCCTCTGCTATATTGCCCATTGCTCCCTTGCAATGTATCTCCCACTTTTCTCTAATAAATCTGCCTTTCTTTCCCCACAACTGCCTTGATAAATTCCTTTACTGCCCACATAAATTTCCTTTACACTGGTTTCAGGCAGTCATTGACCACAATACTCTTTATGTATTATGACTCTCTCATCTCTTCTGTACTCTCTGCTGGAAAGAGACTGGTTTTGTTTTTGAAGTGAGATTTTAGCTTTCATGTTGTGGAGCTGCTAAGTGTATCTGAGCTGGTGCATCATCCCCTACTAGTCATTAGCAGATGGCTCTTGTCTGAGTATAGTAGATTATTGGATAAGAGCAAGATTTGGAATATGAACCTGTTCCAGGAACACGGACCTGTTCCAGGAACACATGTATTTTGTAAAATAGAATAGATATTTTTGTTAAAAAATCATTTTTTTTCAATATTTCACATTTTTAAAAGTAACAAATATAAACAGCTGCTACTAATGGCACTAAATACTAAACAAAAAAAAAGAATCCAAAACATTTAACATTTTGCTGTTGAGTAAAACCAGTACTTTTTAAATTTTGTCTGTGATGTCTGAAGGGAACATGTGGAGAAGGAGATGAATCTAAACTATCAAACTTGCCGGGAAATGGCACCTGTGAACAAGCCCATTGCCAATTCAACAATAATTTGTCAGGTTTGATTAAAACCTGAATTAGGCAGTCCTCATTAGAACTGCAGAAGGATGAATTATGCTGCATAAACAGATTACTCATGCCCTGAAAGAAACACCAGCACCACACACCCAGCTAGTGACTTTCAATTACATTGATAAATGAGAAGTTAAACTGTAATTTTTTTAGCACTATCAATTTTGTCTCTAAAATCCTGCCACTTATGTTTTTATTGTGATTGAAAATAGAGGCTGCAATGAAATAAACAGTCATCTGGATTAGTGTCACAAACCAAGTCGGGAGATGATACGAGCTTGGAGTTACAGTGAGAAAAAGGATGTCAAGAAGGGTAAAAAGTTATCATTATATATTTCCAGTGTTGCCCCCGATACTTATTAAAGTTGTACAGTAAGTGCATGTAGGACTTGTCTTCACATATATCCTAAGTACTGTAGCCAAATTATGGGATGAGCCACTAATTACAGTGTCTTAAAAGTGCTACTGGAAAATTTAATTCAATGGGTCAGGCACTAGACTTGTTAATCAGCCAGTGAGTCAATAGATTTCATTTGCCTTAGTTAATCTTTGTAACATTTCAAGAATAAAGAAGACAGCAGTAGCACTTATCATGTTGGTCACCATTTCCTCCTCTCAAGTGTTTGTAAGCATTAATTAAATTCCCAGTTCATACTTTTGGTTCCTGCCACACAAACATTTGTCCTATTAGTGCAAATTGTGAAAATTTTGGCTAAGCACTTACAGGAAATAGGGAATGTATAAAATATATACAGTTATATTTTCCAAACGAAAATGAGTCTTCTGGCTCTAACTCAGAGGCCCATCTCAGCATGATGATGCACCGAAGGAAACAGAAAGCCAACATCACCAAAATTTGAAAAGCACGATACCCATACAGAAGTATTTTGGATAAGTAAAAAAAAAAAAAGAGAGAGAGAGAGAGAGAGAGCGAGAACTGCATCCAGTAATGATTCACACAAAGAAACTTAAAATCTCCTCTATCCATATCTGCATCTCTGAATTTTTACTCTAGGAAGTAGCTGTTAAAACTTTTTTTACCCACACCTCAAAATTTTTTCAAACTCTTTTAGCTTAACTTCTGCACCTTCTTTGTCTGGCTGCCCTCTTTTTGCCTTCAGGAGCTTTACTTTTCTTCCACAGGGAGGCTCATGTTGAAATTAATGTGGGTTTGCTGGACTCCTTCCAGTTCTCTTCTCCACCCAGTACTGTAATCAGGCAATAAAAAAAAAACCCACGATCCAAATAGCATAAGGCATCCTCCTCGTAGGAGGAGAGAAAATATCTGATTACTTACCCTTTAATTTTTTTAGAACAGTTCTATTATACTAAGGAACTGGGAAGTTCTTTCTGAAAAATGAATTGCTAGAAACTTCTCTGGTAGAGATGTCTTGGATAGAGATTAGTTTGAAGGCAAATGGCTCTTAGTTTTTTTACCTCATTCTTCGGCAGATTTATGCCAGTATAAGTCAGAGGTTCTTCAGAATCTTTCCCTTTCATATAAAATAACTTTGAATTGAGAGAAAATAAATTTGGAGGGGAAATTTTAGCACAGAGGCTTGGAGAGGAAAGGATAAAACAGAAGAGAGATGAGATGTTAGGCAAGAAAGCATTAGAAACAAACTGCCTACAATCAAAGGTAGTCTGAAGTTTGCAGCATGAAAAGATCATGTAGAAATAAAAGAAGACTGCAATGATTAAGGCCCCAATCTTGGAATTTGAATCCCACTATTCTATTTGTTTTAGAAATATCACCTCTCCGATAGTTTTAGTTTAGTTTTCTGGAAAATGAAGGAATTTGACCAAAATGTCAGAAACACCCCCACTGATTTTATAAATCCTTGTCAACTTTATCCTTATAAATGCTTTATTATGACCTCTCAACAACCCCATCATTGCTGTAATCTCCAAAACTCTAACTGTGCTCTTGTCTACATATTGTGAAGATATTTGGTGTTTTTGCTTACTGCTGAACTCCAGTGATCTCTTAATGCATGTACATTATCTCCATTATTAAATTCATCATCTACACCAAAATAGCATTTTCATTACCTGATTTATTATGATATTACACTAAATTTACAAAATAATCTTATAAGTATTGACAAATTGAGATAAATGAAGCTGCTAAGGCAGGAGTTACACATACAAAAAATAAAAGCATTAAATTAAAATCCAACTTAGCAATAAGGTGTAAGTCATGTATTTAGCTGTGAGCTATTTCAGCTGTTAAAATCTATATATTCGATGGATACTCTCTTTCAAAGTATTTACCTAGAAAGAAATTTTTGCGGCCATTGGAATTTTTTGGCAGTCACAAACAAAACTACATTGACCCTCCTTGACTTTATTTCCAAAAATGGAATTTACTGATTTTCCTATCTAACTTATTTACTGAACATGATTTCAAATGATCTTGATCTATTCCAAAGATAGGGATAAAAATCATGTTTCATGTTCCAAAGGAAAGTCAAAGGAAGAATTCTAAAATGTGTTGCTCTATTTAGTATCTATTTTTCCAACGTGAACACTCTGAAACAGTAACACTCATTTGGAAGGAAAAATTTTGGATTAATAAAATTGTCAGGTTATTTTTGGTCATATGATCAATACCTGTAGTGTATTTTAGACATAAGAAACACCTCAGCAATAGAAAATGCTTTATATGTATTCCCAGCGTCACCAAGATAAGATGCCATCATTTGCAGAGATAGAGTCCCACTCACTGCTAAGCTCACTGTTGGGCCCCGATATGGTTTGGATATTTGTCCCTTCCAAATCTCATGTTGAAATGTGATCCTCATGTTGAAGGGTCCTAGTGGGAGGTGTTTGCATCATGGAGGTGGATTTTCATGAGTGGCTTTGTGCCTTCCCTGCAGTAATGAATTAATGCAAGGTATGGTTATAAAAAGATACTGGGACTTCCTCTGTCTCTCCTGCTTTGTCTTTTGCCATGTGACATGCCTACTTTCCCCTTTCCCTCTGCCATGAGTAACAGCTCCCTGAAGCCTCACCAGAAGCCAAGCAGATGTGGTGCTATGCTTGTACAGCCTACAGAAACATGAGCCAAATAAGCCTCTCTTCTTTATAAATTGCTCAGTTTCAGGTATTCCCTTAGGACAATGCAAAACAGACTCATACAGGCCCTTAGTCAACACTGCTACATGTTTGACTGAACAAGATTCAAATCTTTACATTTGACAGAAAATTGAGGATTGGTCATTAAGGTTTGCAGAATGTTGAACCAGAGATAGGATGAAACTTAGCCCCAAAATAGTAAAAATAGTAAGAAGAAAAACATTGCTTTATATATATTATTTTTGTTATGTTAGTCTTTTCCTTTATTCCAGAATACTGAAGTAATATGAAAATATAAATTACATTATCATATTCATCCATATGTACCCCAAATAAAATGATTATGTGTTAGAGCCTGGGAAAATGTTCTAATTGTCAAGCAGTAAGAAGAGAGAAATCTTCTCATTTAAACTATTCTACACTTATTTATGTGTTAAAATAACAGTTCCACGCAGTTTAAAAAGTATTTTTAATATAACTAAAGTGCTGGTGGGCCCCTAGAGGTGAAGTTCAGAGTGTGGCCCATGAGGAGGTGCACTACACTTGAAAAGAACTGCTTGGATTTCTAATTTATATAAACAGAAATCTAGAGAACAGGCATGGAAATAGATATTAAGGGCGTGGGATAATAGTTGAAGGAAATAGAGTTGGATCAGGCTGCATTTATTTATTTGGGTCCACTAAGTAGGGACTCTGAATTTAATGCTGCAGCTCAGTGCATTAAAAAAGGTTCTAATGGTTTATTTGCTTGGTTAGCTGAAAATGCATTAAAAGATGGCCCACTGTAAGCGAGCCAGAAATACCTGATTTCCCTTAGTTTAATGTAGAGGAAGGGATCCAAAGGCTTATGGATTAGTCACTTTAGACCTACTTATCCCAGCTGGGAGGGTCCAGAAGATATATCCTTGACCAATGCTTTGAGAATAGATTTGTGAGAGCAGCCACCATATCTTTGAAGAGCCCTATAATTGCTCTTCTCTGTATGTCAGATCTAACAGTGGGAACTGCAGTCGCTCAACTACAGAATTGAAATACAATGGGAATAACTGGATTCTGAGGTGGCAGGGGCCAAGCAGTGGCCTTCAACCATCAAAGACAAGGAGGGTGTAGCTACTGCAATGAACAGCAGAAGCAAAGCAGCAATCAGAATAGCCTTACTTATGTAAAGCTGTGGCATTGGCTAATTAATCATGGTGCTCCTAGAAGTGAAATTGATAGGAAGCCTACTGGATTCCTACTTAATTTATATAAGCAGAAAATGTGGGTTGAATAGAAAACAGACTAATTTGAATTACAAAAACAGATAATCACAACACCTCAATCAATTCCCACACTTGAGCCAGTATACAGACCCAGAATGACTTGAATGAAGGGGAGGCCAGGTTCCCTTGAGGAAGGATCCCACTAAACTACTGACAATTCATGCTGTTAATCTTTCTCCCATCCTTCCCCAAGAAAACCTCCAGTCTTGTTTGCCAGGATAACTATATATCAGGGAAAGGGAAATGATCAGACATTTTTGGGACTACTGGACACTGGCTCTGAGATGGTGTTGATTCTAATGACCCAAAATGTCACTGTGGTCCTCCAGTTAAAGTAGGGGCTTATGGAGGTCCAGTAATTAGTAAAGTTTTAGCTCTGGTCTGACTTACAGTGGGTCCCTGGGATCATCCTATGGTCATTTCCTCAGTGCCAGAATATATAATCAGCATAGACATACTTAGCAGTAGGCAGTACCCCAATATTGGCTACCTGACTGGTAGAGAGGGCTGTTAAGGTGGGAAAGGCCAAATGGAAGCCATTAGAGCTGCCTCTACCTAGAAAAATAGTGAATCAAAAAGAATATTACATCCCTCAAGGACCTAAAAGGGTCAGGAGTGCTTATTCCCACCACATCCCCATTCAACTCTTCCATTTGGCCTGTACAGAAGACATATGAATCTTAGAGAATGACAGTGGATTGTCATAAGCTTAACCAAGTGGTGACTCCAACTGCAGCTGCTTTAAAAGATATGGTTTCATTGATTGAGCAAATTAACACATCTCCAGGTAACTGGTATTCAGCCATCAACTTGGCAAATGCCTTTTTTCCATTCCTGTCCATAAAGCCCACAGGAAACAATCTGCCTTCAGCTGGCAAGACCAGCAGTATACCTTTACTATCCTACCTCAGTGGTATATCAACTCTCCAGCTTTGTGTAATAATTGTATTCGGAGAGACCTTTATAACTTTTCCCTTCCATGAGATATCACCCTGGTCCATCACATTGATGACATTATGCTGATTGGATCCAGTGAGGAAGAAGTAGAAAACAGATTGAACTTACTTGTGAGCCATCTGTGTGTTACAGGATGGGAAATCCAACTAAAATTCAGGGACCATCGGCTGCGTGTGGTGACTCAAACCTGTAATCCCAGCACTTTGAAAGGACAAGGCATGCAGATCACAAGATCGGGAGTTTGAGACCAGACTGGCCAACATAGTGAAACCCCATCTCTACTAAAAATACAAAAAATTAACTGGGAGTGGTGGTGGAGGCCTGTATTGCCAGGTACTTGAGAGGCTAAGGCAGGAGAATCACTTGAACCAGGGAGGCAAAGATTGCAGTGAGCTGCGTGCACTGCACTCCAGCCTGGGTGACAGTGTTAAAAAAAAAATCAGGGACCATCTACCTCAGTAAAATTTCTAGGGGTCAAGTTGTGTGGGGCATGTCGAGATACTCCTTCTAAGGTGAAGAATAAACTGCTGCATTTGGCCCTTCCTACAACCAAGAAGGAGACACAATACCTAGTGGGCCTATTTGGATTTTGGAGGCAACACATTTCACATTTGGGTGTGTTACTCTGGCCCATTTATCAAGTGACTGGAGAGGCTGAGTGGGGTCCAAAACAGGAGAAGGCTCTGCAACAGGTCCAGGCTGCTGTGCAAGCTGATCTGTCACTTGGGCCATATGACCCAGCAGATCCAATGATGCTTGAGGTGTCAGTGGCAGATATGGATGCTGTTTGGAACCTCTGGCAGGCCCCCATAGGTGAATAACAGTGGGACCTCTATAATTTTGGAGCAAGCCCCTTCCATCTTCTGCAGATAACTACCCTCCTTTTGAGAGACAGCTTTTGGCCTGTTGCTGGGCTTTGGTAGAAACTGAACATTTGACTATGGGTCATCAAGTCACCATGTGACCTGAAATACCTATAATGAACTGGGTGCCTTCTGACCCATCTAGCTATAAAGAAGGTCATGCACAGCAGCATTCCATCACCGAATCGAAGTGGTATATACATGATGGGGCTTGAACAGGTCCTGAAGGCTCCTACCACACTGCCTTCTCTCCCCCAGCCTGCACTGATGGCCTCATGGGGAGTTTCCTATGATTGGTTGACAGGCAAAGAGAAGACAAGAGCCTGGTTCACAGACGATTCTGCATAATATGCAGGCATCACCTGAAAGTGGACAGCTGCAGCACTACAGACCATTTTTAGGACATCCCTGAAGGACAGCAGTGAAGGGAAATATTCTCAGTGGGCAGAACTTCAAGCAGTGCACCTGATTGTGCACTTTACATGGAAGAAGAAATGGCCAGATGTGTGATTATATACTGATTCATGGGCTTTATTTAGCCAGTGGTTTGGCTGGATGGTCAGGAACTTGCAAGAAGCATAATTGGAAAACTGGTGACAAAGAAATTGGGAAAGAAGTATGTGGATGGACCTCTCTGAGTAGTCAAAAACTGTGAAGATATTTGTATCTCATGTGAGTACTCACGGAGTGACCTTCAGCAGAGAAGAATTTTAATAATCAAGGGGATAGAATGACCCATTCCATGGACACCACTCAGCCTCTTTCCCCAACCAGCCCTGTTATCACTCAATGGGCCCATGGACAAAGTGGCCATGGTGGCAGGGATGAAAGTTACACATGGCTCAGCAATGTGGATGTCTGCTCACCAAGGCTAACCTGGCTACAGCCACTGCTGAGTGCCAAATTTGCCAGCAGCAGAAACTAAACCTCAGCCGTAGATATGGGACCATTCCTAGGGGTGATCAGCCAGCTACCTGGTGGCAGATTGATTATATTGGACCTCTCTCATCATGGAAAGAGCAGGGGTTTGTCTTCACTAAAATAGATGCTTACTCCAGATATGAGTTTGCCTATTCCTCAGACAATGCTTCTGCCAAGACTACCATCTGTGGACTCACGGAATGCCTTGTCCACTGTCATGGTATTCCACACAGCATTGCACCTGACCAAGGCACTCACTTTATAGATAAAGAAGTGTGGCACTGAGTTCATGCTTATGGAATTCACTGGTCTTACCATGTTGCCCATCATCCTGAAGCAGCTGGACTGATAGAATGGTGGAATGGACTTCTGAAGTCACAATTACAATGCCAACTAGGTGACAATATTTTGAAGGGCTGGAGCAAAGTTCTCCTGAAGGCTGTGTATGCTCTGAATTAGCATACAATATATAGTTCTGTTTCTCACATAGCCAGGATTCATGGGTCCAGGAATCCAGTGGTGGAAGTGGAAGTGGCACCACTCACCATCACCTTTAGTGATCCACTAGCAAAATTTTTGCTTCCTGTTCCTGCTACATTACATTCTGCTGGCCTAGAGGTCTTAGTTCCAGAATAAGAATGCTGTTACCTGGAGACACAACAATTCCATTGAACTAGAAGCCAAGATGGCCACCTGGACACTTTGGGGTCCTCCTACCTTTAAGTCAACAGGCTAAGAAGGGAGTTGCAATATTGGCTGGGGTCACTAACCCAAACTACAAAAATGAAATCAGTCTACTTTTCCACAATGAAGGTAAGGAAGAGTGTGCATGGAATACAAGAGATCCATTAGGGTATCTCTTAGTACTACTATGCCCTGTGATTAAGGTCAATGGGAAACAGCCCAATCCAGGCAGGATTACAAATGGCCCAGACCCTTTAGAAATGAAGATTTGGGTCACTCCACCTGGAAAAAAACAAACAAGTCCTGCTGAGGTGCTGGCTGAAGGCAAATGGAATACAGAATGGGTAGTAGAAGGTAGTCATCAATACCAGCTATGAACATGTGCCCAGTTGCAGAAATGAGGACTCTAATTGTCATAAGTATTTCCTCCTTCTTTTGTCAAAATGATGTTTGTGCATGTATACACTTGTACTAAGAAAATATCATTATATTTCATTTTTCCTTTGTCTTGTGATATAAGATTTATTGATATAAGATTTAACAATACTTAAATTCATATCAGTATTTAAGTATTGTTAACATTATGTAATAGCATTTGGGTTGGAGAATTGGTGCATTACCAGTTGTAAGAGGGATAGTTGTATTATGTTACACATAATTATGACCTTATTGTCTTTATTTGAAGATTATGTATGATCTGAGGAGATGTCTATGGGTTCAAGTTGACAAGGGATGGACTTGTGATGCTTAATACTGAGTGTCTACTTGATAGGATTGAAGGATGCATAGTATTGATGCTGGGTATGTCTGTGAGGATGTTGTCAAAGGAGATTAATATTTGAGTCAGTGGGCTAGGAAAGGCAGATCCACCATTAATTTGGGTGAGCACCATCTAATCAGCTGCCAGCAAATATAAAGCAGGCAATAAAAACACAAAAGGCTAGACTGGCCTAGCCTCCCAGCCTGCATCTTTCTCTGGTGCTGGATGCTTTCTGCCCTCAAACATTGGATTCCAAGTTCTTCAGCTTTGGTACTTGGACTGGTTTCCTTGCTCCTCAGATTCCAGACAGCCTACTGAAGGACTTCATAATCTTGTGAGTTAATACTACTTAATAAACCTAATAAACTCTAGTTCTGTCCCCCTAGAGAAGCCTGACTAATACAGGGAGCATGAGTTAAAATGTGTGTGTGGAATTTTTCATGTTTTAGCCAAAAACCTCAACCTTTGTTTTGTCTCTATATACTTACACATTAGAAATTTACTGGTATACTTTTTTTTTTCAGACTTTTAAAGTCTGAAAAAAAACCACTTTATATTGAAAAAAATAATGGGATCTCATTTCAAAGCACAGCATATGTGAGTCAATCAATCTGAAACAATAACCATAACTCAAAATCTGCAAGACAGGAAATAAAACAGAATATATATAATTTTTGTCATAATTGAAGTTCCTCTTCATATTTACAAAAATGAAATCAGGAAATACTGAAAGCAGCAAGATTCTTCTTTTTCATTTAATAACCAATTCCAGTAGCCTGAATCAAATTTTTTGAAGTTTTCTTTTCATAAACCACATTCTTGAATTAAAGTTATGATTGGAATATTAACATGTCCATAAGGAAAGCTTCCTAGTCTATTTCAAAATCATGTAAATAAAGGACAGTTTTAATATGTCATTGTTGCTTAAAATAATTTCCATATTTGCATAAAATGTACTGCTATTCTGAAGTACATTACTTTGTAACTATCAACCCTAGAGCTTAGAGAGTGCCTAGATGTACCAAGCAGAATCTATTCCTATCAAAAGACCATAATCAATCATCTAACATTTGAAGCATTACATTTCTACCCTGCCTTATGAAAATGTTTAAGGAATCCAACTCTATGCACATAAACCACTACATCTAGATGAAATATTTAAATTCCTGGGCACTTACACCCTCCAAAGACTAAAACAGGAAGAAGTTGATTCCCCGAATAGACCTATAACAAGATCTGAAGTTGAGGCATCAATTAATAGCCTACCAACCAAAAAAAGTCCAGGAACAAATGGGTTCACAGCTGACTTCTACCAGATGTACAAAGAGGAGCTGGTACCATTTCTTTTAAAACTATTCCAAACAATACAAAAAGAGAGAATACTCCCTAACTCATTTTATGAGATCAACATCATCCTGATATCAAAACCTGGCAGAGGCACAACCAAAAAGGAAAACTTCAGGCCAATATCCATGATGAACATTGATGCAAAAATCTTCAAAAAATACTGGCAAACCAAATGCAACAGCACATCAAAAAGATTATCCATCACAATCAAGTAGGCTTGATCCTGGGGATGCAAGGCTGGTTCAACATATGCAAATCTATAAACAAAATCCATCAAATAAACAGAAACAAAGACAAAAACCACAAAATCTTCTCAATAGATGCAGAGAAGGCCTTCAACAAAATTCAACAGCCCTTTATGCAAAATTTTTTCAATAAACTAAATATTGATGGAACGTATCTCAAAATAATAAAAGCTATTTATGACAAACCCACAGCCAATACCACACTGAATGGGCAAAAATTAGAAGCATTCCCTTTGAAAACTGGCACCAGACAAGGGTGCCCTCTATCACCATTCTTATTCAACATAGCATTGGAAGTTCTAGCCAGAGCAATCAGGCAAGAAAAAGAAATAAAGGGTATTCAATTAGGAAAAGAGGAAGTCAAATTGACTCTATTTGCAGACAACATGATTGTATATTTAGAAGACCCCATCGTTTCAACCCAAAGTCTCCTTAAGATGATAAGTAACTTCAGCAAAGTCTCAGGATATACAATCAATGTGCAGAAATCACAAGCATTCCTATACACCAACAACAGACAAACAGAGAGCCAAATCATGAGCGTACTCCCATTCACAATTGCTACAAAGAGAATAAAATATCTTGGAATACAACTAACAAAGGATGTGAAGGACCTCTTCAAGGAGAACTACAAACCACTGCTCAAAGAAATAAGAGAGGACATAAACAGATGGAGAAACATTCCATGCTCATGGTTAGGAAGAATCAATTTTGTGAAAATGGCCATGCTGCCCAAAGTAATTTATATAGATTCAATGTTATCCCCATCAAGCTACCATTGACTTTCTTCACAGAACTGGGAAAAACCACTTTAAACTTCATATGGAACTTAAGAAAAGCACGCATAGCCAAGACAATCCTAAACAAAAAGAACAAAGCTGGAGGCACCATGCTACCTGACTTCAAACTATACTGTAAGGCAGTAATCAAAAGAAGCATGGTACTAGTATCAAAACAGAAATATAGACCAATGAAACAGAATAGAGGCCTCAGAAGTAGTGCCACACATCTACAACCATGTGATCTTTGACAAACCTGAAAAAAAAAAAAAACAAGCAACAGGGAAAGGATTCCCGGTTTAATAGTGTTGGGAAAACTGGCTAGCCATGTCAGAAAGCAGAAATTGGACCCCTTCCTGACACTTTACACTAAAATTAACTCCAGATGTATTAAAGACTTCAACATAAGACCTAACACCATAAAAACCCTAGAAGAAAACCTAGACAAAACCATTCAGGACATAGGCATAGGCAAGGACTTTATGACTAAAACATCAAAATCACTAGCAAAAAAGCCAAAACAGACAAATGGGATCTAATTAAACTTAAGGGCTTCTGCACAGCAAAAGAAACAATTAGAGTGAACCAGCAACCAACAGTATGGGAAAAAACTTTTGCAAGCTGGATACTACCCCATCTGACAAACGGCTAATATCCAGAATCTACAAAGAACTAAAGTAGATTTACAAGAAAGTAACAAACAACCCCATCACAAAGTGGGTGAAGGATATGAACAGACACTTTATAAAATAAGACATTTATGTGGCTGACAAACGTATGAAAAAATGTTCATCATCACTGGTGATTACAGAAATGCAAATCAAAATGACATTGAGATCACCACAGTTATAATGGCAATCATTAAAAAATCTAGAGACAACAGATGCTGGAGAGGATGTGGAGAAATAGGAACACTTTTACACTGCTGGTGGAAGTGTAAATTATTTCAACCATTGTGGAGGACAGTGTGGCGATTCCTAATGGATCCAGAAATAGAAATACCATTAGACCTAGCAATCCCATTACTGGGTATATACCCCTAAGATTATAAATCATTATATTATAAAGACATATGCACACGTATGTTCACTGCAGCACTGTTTATAATAGCAAAGATCTGGAACCAACCCAAATGCCCATCAATGATAGACTGGATAAAGAAAATGTGGCACATATACACCATGGAATATTGTGTAGCCATAAAAAAGGATGAGTTCATGTCCTTTGCAGGGACATGGATGAATCTGGAAACCACCATTCTCAGCAAACTGACACAAGAACAGAAAACCAAATACTGCATATTCTCACTCATAGGTGGATGCCAAACAATGAGAACACATGGACACAGGGAGGAGAACATCACACACTGGACCTATGGGGGAGTCAGCAGCTCAGAGAGGGATAGCGAGGGGTGGGGAGGTTGGGGAGGGATAACATTGGGAGAAATGCCTGATGTAGGTGACGGGGGAATAGAGGCAGCAAACCACCATGGTATGTGCATACCTATGCAACAATCCTGCAAGTTCTGCACATCTACGCCAGAATTTAAAGTACAATAATTAAAATAAAATGTTTAAGACAGCAAGAAAGTCTTCTTCACATGTCGGTAAGTGAACAGAGAAATGAACATTTTCAGCATAAAAGCAGCTTATGGATCTTGTAATGAAATAAATACGTACAAGATAGCATTTGCTTTGATGAGAACACTGAGCTAATCTGAGTGAGAAAAAAAAACAGTAAAGAAACTAGAAGCCAGATTGGTATTTTGCATCATGCATGCTTGTTTGAAAATCTTTGCTCCTGATGTAAATATTTGGCAACCACAGTGATTAGCAGTTAAAGCAATTTCAACAAAATAAGAAGTCATCAAAAATGGGCTATTTGTCTGAAAGAGCAGTACCTATATTATAAAGATTAAACTTTATGGCTTAACACAACCATTTTCAAAATTTAACTCCTATTATCTTCTTATAAATTAAAAGAATAGCATTTGTGTTCCATCATGTGATTACAAAAAAAGTAAAAGCAAAGTAAAAACAAAATAAAACATAAACCGTTACACCTAATTTTAGAATATTGTATTATGTAGCAATCCAAAACATTCAAAACAAATTAAATAGTTTAATTTAAGTGACAGGCAGATAAGCATTTCAAAAGCATAATGAAGTCCAATTATGTAGTGCAAAATGTAGACAGGAGTAGAATCTAACATTATGCAGACATTTTCTAAATAAAAACTCCCTGTAAGACAACTATACATAAACATGGGTAAGGTAAGCACAGACTAGTTCAGTGGAACCATTTGAAATCAAGAGTCTGAAACACAATACATTTTTCAGGTAGGCACTAAGTTATACTGAAAATTTTTCATGTCGGTTATTCTGACATTTTCTTTTCATCAGATAGTCTAGTCACATCAACACATGTGATTTGTCAGAAAAAAAAATTCCCTGCTAACCAAAACACCATTCCAGATCCAGTACATGTAAATATATCACCCTCATTGGAAGTGCTATTAGAATAGTCTTTCTAAGTAGCCCAAAGCATATATTTAAGAAGTTGTTATAAATTGTTTTGTGATATTCATATGTTTAATTCTTATGCCAACTACTTTTGATAAATACAGCATTGTGCTTTTTGCAAGAATGGAAACCTCAAAATAATCACCATTATGCTTCTAAGACTTATGGAAGAATAAACCAGGATGGTCCACAGATATAAAGTGAAATCCACAATGTTGGAATTATAAATGTTTAGAGTGGTCCAGATTAGAAGACAAGCCAAAACCACCATTAGAAGAATAAAATAAAATATGGTCCAAGATATATCCTTAAAGTTTTGTCTGAACCCTCAGTCTGAATTGTGAGGATTGATCTTCAGTCCAGTACAGCCAGCAGAAATTGACTGTACAATTTTCTGTTGTATTTATTGTATAGACTGTGTACATTCTAGTAGGTTTCTTTAGTGCTACACTGTTGTACTTTTTGTCCCAGCAATTTGAGGGTATGTAGATTCCACAAAGTCATCAATAAGAACAGGCCATACTTCTTCTTCATCATAATTAGACATGTAATCTGCAATCATTGTACTAAAGTCTAAAAGAAGATTCTGGGGGATCCAAGATGGCTGAATAGGAACACCTCTGGATTGCAGTTCCCAGTGAAAATGCAGAGGGTAAGTGATTATTGCATTTCCAAACAAATTTTTACTGTCCACAGACCAGGAGATTCCCAGGAGGAAAAGCACCACAAGCCCCAAGCATGGCCATTTCAGCCAGCGCAGCAGACCTCCACACAAAAACAGACAAATCCGGGTGCCTTTTCAACTGGTGACAAGAACACCTGGGAGACAGAGTCACTCGTTCAACTGATAAAAAGGGGACTGAAACAGGGAGCCAGGTGATCTGACTTGGCTGGTCCCACCCCCACAAAGACCAGCAATCTAAAACACTCTGGATTGAGAGTTTCACAGCAATTACAGCTGGACCCGGGACAGTCCACCTCTGTGGGGGAAGGGTGCCCACCATTACTGAGGCAGTCCGCCATTACCGAGGCAGTCCATCATTTCTGAGGCAGTCTGCCATTACCAACACAGTCTACCAGACATACAAAGAAGAGCTGGTACCAATCCTTCTGAAACTATTCCAAACAATCCAAAAAGAGGGAATCTTTCCCAAATCATTTTATGAGACCAACATCATCCTGGTACCAAAACCCAGCAGAGACTCAACAAGAAAAGAAAACTTCAGGCCAATATCCATGATGAACATAG
Source organism: Cheracebus regulus (assembly GCA_963574635.1). NCBI lineage: Eukaryota > Metazoa > Chordata > Mammalia > Primates > Pitheciidae > Cheracebus > Cheracebus regulus. The sequence goes on from CAUYQU010038980.1 coordinate 32,500, forward strand.
ATGCAAAAATCTTTAATAAAATACTGCCAAACCGATTGCAACAGCACATCAAAAAGCTTATCCATCACGATCAAGTAGGCTTCATCCCAGGGATACAGGCTGGTTCAACATATACAAGTCTGTAAATATAATTCACCACATAAACAGAACGAAAGACAAAAACTACATAATTATCTCAATAGACGCAGAGAAGGCCTTTGACAAAATTCAACAGCCCTTTATGCTAAAAACTCTCAATAAACTAGGTATCGATGAAAGGTATCTCAAAATAAGAAAAGCTATTTACAACAAACCCACAGCCAATATCATACTGAACAGGCAAAAGCTGGAAGCATTCTCTTTGAAATCTGGCACGAGACAAGGATAACCTCTCTCACCACTCATATTCAATATAGTATTGGAAGTTATAGCCAGAGCAATCAGGCAAGAAAAAGAAATAAAGCATATAAAATTAGGAAAGGAAGAAGTCAAATTGTCTTTATTTGCAGTTGACATGATTGTATATTTAGAAGACCCTATCATCTCAGTCCAAAATCTCCTTAAACTAATAAGCAACTTCAGCAAAGTCTCAGGATACAAAATCAATGTGCAAAAATCACAAGCATGCCTATACACCAATAACAGACTTAAAGAGAGCCAAATAATGGACAAACTGCCATTCACAATTGCTACAAAGAGAATAAAATGCCTAGGAATAAAATACCTCTTCAAGGAGAACTACAAACCACTGCTCAATGAAATAAGAGAGGACACAAACAGATGGAGAAACATTCCATGTTCATGGTTAGGAAGAATCAATATTGTGAAAATGGCCATGCTGCCCAAAGTAATTTATAGATTCAATGCTATCCCCATCAAACTACCGATGGCCTTCTTCACAGATCTGGAAAAAACACTTTGAACTTCTTATGGAACCCAAAGAGAGCCCACATAGCTGAGTCAATTCTAAGCAAAAAGAACAAAGCTGGAGGCATCACACTACCTGACTTCAAATTATACTACAAGGCTACAGTAATCAAAACAGCATGATACTGGTACCAAAACAGAGATATAGACCAATGGAACAGAACAGAGGCCTCAGATGCAATGCCACACATACACAACCATCTGATCTTTGACAAATCTGACAAAAACAAGCAATGGGGAAAGGAGTCCCTGTTTAATAAATGGTGTTGAGAAAACTGGCTAGCCATGTGCAGCAAGCAGAAACTGGACCCCTACCTGACACCTTATACTAAAATTAACTCCAGATGGATTAAAGACTTCAACATAAGACCTAACACCATAAAAACCCTAGAAGAAAACCTAGGCAAAACCATTCAGGACATAGGCATGGGCAAGGATTTCATGACTAAAACACCAAAAGCATTGGCAACAAAAGCCAAAATAGACAAATGGGATCTAATTAATCTCCAGAGCTTCTGTGCAGCAAAAAAAAGCAATCATTAGAGTGAACTGGCAACCAATAGAATAGGAAAAAAAATTTTGCAATCTACCCATCTGACAAAGGGCTAATATCCAGAATCTAGAAAGAACTAAAACAGATTTACAAGAAAAATACAAACAAACCCATTCGAAAGTGGGCAAAGGATATGAACAGACACTTTTCAAAAGAAG
>CAUYQU010038981.1:0-32681 GCA_963574635.1 Cheracebus regulus
CTCTTTTTCTAAAATCTATTCCTCTTTCTTTCTCTTTCATTTTTTCTTTCTTTTGCTGTTTCTTTCTTTCTCCTTTTCTCTCTTTTTCTAAAATCTCTTCCTCTTCCTTTCTCTCTTTCATTCTTTAAAAAAAAAAAAAAAATAATAATAAAAAAAAAAAAAAAAAAAAGAAACAGCTTCTCAATGTCTCCCCTGGAGATGATGAGGAAATATGCTAAGTATGCATTTGTGGTGTTTTCTAAATTTCCCCAAGGGAAGGAAAACTGTAATTAACTATAATCTAGTAAAGTGCATCGTGACCGATCCAATATAATGTTGTCATAACTAAAGAGAGAGGTGTTTGCAATCTAGAAAAAGAACAGTGAAGGGATGGAAAATAAGTCAGAGTTGTATCAGCTCTGTCCAGGGAAGAGAGTGCTTCTAAGTAGCCCATGTTGTCTCCTTATAACTTTATTCAAATAAAGCCTATTTTCCAAGCATATTTATAAAAACTTCCAGCCTAACATTCTAGTCCTCTTAGCAGTTTAATTTTTTTCTGTATAAATTAAGAAATGAGTATATATTAGGGTTTATCACTTAGTTATTAGTTTAGTCAGAGTGACTTAGCCCTCCCAGTCTGTTTATTTGTAGGGGAATTGATAAAAACCAGTATCCTGAGGACCAGATCTCAGATCTATGGTGGCTCCTTGAAGTGGCAGAGCTCCCACAGTTCAGCACTGCCTCTAGGGATCCAGATGCCTGCTTCGCACAGAGATAGGGCTTAAGATTTACCAAGGATCACAGAATGGGGTGTGGTGAGGGAGGAGAACTCTGGCATATTTGATTGGAGTTGAAATGAAATATCTGCCTTTTTGAGACCCAGCTCTACTGTATAATCTCAGGAAAGTTATATAATCTCTCTGAGTCTCAAATCTCTCTGTAAAATGAGTATGATGAAACCTACCACACTGGACTTCTGAGAACATGAAATGAAGGACTGGACTGGGCATGGTGGCTCACGCCTGTAATTCCAGCACTTTGGGAGGCCAAGGCGGGTGGATCACCTGAGGTCAGGAGTTCAAGACCAGCCTGGCCAACGTGGCGAAACCCCATCTCTACTAAAAATACAAAAATTAGCCAGGCATGATGGCACGCGTCTGTAATCCCAGTTACCCTGAGGGGTTGAGGCAGGAAAATCACTTGAACCCAGGAAGTGGAGGTTGCAGTGAGCTGAGGTTGCGCCACTGCACTCTAGTCTGGTGGGTGACAAAGCAGACTCTGTCTCAAAAAAAAAATAAAATAAAAAAGAAAAGAAAAGAAGGACTGTATGAGGGTACATGCCCACTGCCCACTAAAGAGTTTTGTAGGGAGGCCGGGTGTGGTGGCTCACGCCTGTAATCCAAGCACTTTGGAGGCCAAGGCGGGCGGATCACCTGAAGTCAGGAGTTCAAGACCAGCCTGACCAACATGATAAAACCCCATCTTTAAAAAAAAAAAGAGTTTCGTAGGGCTGGGCACAGTGGTTCACGCCTGTAATCCCAGCACTTTAGAACGCTGAGGGGAGTGGATCACCTGAAGTCAGGAGTCCGAGACCAGCCTGATCAACATGGAGAAACCCCGTCTCTACTAAAAATACAAAATTAGCTGGGCGTGAGGCCGCATACCTGTAATCCCAGCTACTCAGAAGGCTGAGGAAGGAGAATTGCTTGAACCCGGGAGGCAGAGATTGCAGTGAGCCGAGATCACTCACTGCCCATTGCACTCCAGCCTGGGCAATAAGAGCAAAACTCCATTTCAAAACAAAAGAGTTCTGTAGGCCTGGCACAGTGACTCAAGCCATAATTCCAGCACTTTGGGAGGATTGCTTGAGCCCAGAATCAGGAGGCCCAGGCTGGGAGGATTACTTGACTAACCTTTCAGTAGAGGTTGGACTGAACATTGACCAGCCTGGGCAACATAGTAAGATCTTGTCTCTAAACAAATTAAATAAAATAAAGTAAGAATTCTGTAAGTATCAGTATACACATTACTATTGTTTGTAAAGCTTTGTTATGGCTTGCCTCCGTGTGTCCTGACCTGTGTGCTGAGGGTTTGGTCCCTTTAGAAGAAAGCCCATGTAGAAGTAGATTTATAAATGAAAGAGAAGCCATTGGCTGATTTGGGGTTATTGCTCAGGGATCTGAGGTGCAGGGTAGAAGTGAATAATGCGCAGCCAGGTGTGGTGATATGTATCTGTTATTCCGGCCACTGAAAGCTGAAGCAGGAGAATCACTTGAGTTCAAGACCAGCCTAGGCAACATCTTGAGACTCCTCCATTTCAAAAAATGAGAATGGGGGACATTTTCTTAAAAAAGAAGTGAGTAATGTGCAAATCCTATCACTGGAGTCTAGAAATATCATAAGCTACAGCTTCAAAGGTCAAACAGCTAAAGAAAAGTTTTGGTGGGTATAATTTTCTTCATTTGCCTTTGGCCTGTGGAATACCAACAGGCAGAGGAGCCCTGAGCTCCCCAGGACCTGGGTGAGTGGGGAGTGTGGGTTTAAAGCTGAGCTACAAGCGGGGCACAGTGGCTCACCTGTAATCCCCGCACTTTGGAAGGCTAAAGCAGGAGGATCACTTGAGCCCAGGAATTTGAAGCCAGCTTGAACAATAAAGTGAGACCCCCATCTCTACAGGAAAAAAAAAAAAAAAGCACTTTTTTAAAAAGCTGAACTACAGCTAAAACAGAAGCCAAGGCAGGGTGTGGACAAGACTGGGAAATACCCACACTGTGCCACAGGCAGAGCACACGGCTACAAGGAACGGCAGGCTCTTCTGGAGGAGCAAAAGCCACAGGATCTGGGGAAACCAGCCTGGGACTTCAGAAATTAACCTGATTCAAAATCCTGAGCCAGCCTGATGGTGGCAACTTCCCAAAGATAGATTCAGATTTGTTGGCTCTGAGGGGAAGGCAGTCAAGGTTAGACTGAAAATGAATGGATAAAAACTGAAGATTAATATGTAAGGAACCCAATTATAAACAGATGGTGGTGTTTCTTTACATTGTACTCTACTTGGTATTTCTTTAAACAAATAGATTTACACATGGCTTTTTTTTTTTTTTTGAAACACTGTCACACAGACTGGAGTGCACTGTGAGATCTGGGCTCCCCCCAACCTCTGCCTCCTGGGTTCAAGTGATTCTCTTGCCTCAGCCTCCCAAGTAGCTGGGAATACAGGCACACACCACCATGCCTGGCTAATTTTGTATTTTTAGTAGAGATGGGGTTTCACCATGTTGGTCAGGCTGGTCTCAAACTCCTGACCCCTTGATCCACCTGCCTCAGCCTCCCAAAGTGCTGGGATTACAGGCATGAGCTATTGTGCCTGGTCGGCTTTTTTATTTTTAGGTAAAGTTTTTTTTCTTTTTCTTTTTCTTTGTTTTTTGAAACAGAGTCTTGCTCTGTTGCCCAGGCTAGAGTACAGTGGCATGATCTTGGCTCACTGTAACCCCTACTTCTCAATCGATTCTCCTGCCTCAGCCTCCTGAGTAACTGGGATTACAGGTGCCTGCCACCACACCTAGCTAATTTTTGTTGTTGTTGTTGTTTGAGATGGAGACTCACTCTGTTGCCCAGGCTGGAGTGCAGTGGTGCGATCTTGGTTCACTGGAACCTCTGTCTCCTGGGTTCCAGTGATTCTCCTGCCTCAGCCTCTGGAGTAGCTGGGACTACAGGCACCCTCCACCGGGCCTGGCTAATATATTTTGTATTTTTAATAGAGATGAAGTTTCACCATGATAGCCAGGATGGTCTTGAACTCCTGACCTCAGGTGGTCCACTTGCCTCGGCCTCCCAAAGTGCTGGGATTACATGTGTGAGCCACTGCTCCCAGCCTAAATAAAGATTTCTATCTCTTGTCATGAAGACTTTTAGAATGCTCCTTAGTCCGGGAGCAGTGGCTTACACCTATAATCCCAGCACTTTGGGAGGTTGAGGTGGGCGGATCACCTGAGGTCGGGAGTTCAAGACCAGCCTGACCAACATGGAGAAACCCTGTCTCTAGTAAAAAAATACAAAATTAGCTAGGTGTGGTGGCGGATGCCTGTAATCCCAGCTACTCAGGAGGCTGAGACAGGAGAATCACTTGAACCCAGGAGGCGGAGGTTGCAGTGAGCCAAGATTGCGCCATTGCAGTCCAGCCTGGGCAACAAGAGTGAAACTCTGTCTAAAAAAAAAAAAAAACAGGAATGCTCCTTAGTCAACTTTTTTTTTTTTTTCTGTCGCCCAGGCTGGAGTGCCATGGTGCAATCTCGGTTCATTGCAATCTCTACCTCCTGGATTCAAGCAATTCTCCTGCCTTAGCCTCCCTAGTAGCTGGAATTATAGGCGCCCACCACCATGTCCAGTTAATTTTTGTATTTTAGTAGATACAGGGTTTCACCATGTTGGACAGGCTGGTCTCCGATGCTTGACCTCAAGTGATCCACCCACCTTGGCTTCCCAAAGTGCTGGGATTACAGTTGTAAACCACTGCACCTGGCCAATATATATATATATATATTTTTTTTTTTTTTTGAGATGGGGTCTCACTCTGTCACCCAGGCTGGAGTACAGTAGTGTGATTTCAGCTCACTGCAACCTCCACCTCCTGAGCTCAAGCATTCCTCCCACTTCAGCCCACTAAGTAGCTAGGACCACAGATGTGCACCACCACACCCAGCTATTTTTTTTTTTTTTTTGTATTTTTGGTAGGGACAGGGTTTCGCCATGTTGCCCAGGCTGGCCTTGAGGCTGGTCTCAAACTCCTGAACTCAAATGATCCAGCTGCCTCAGCCTCCCAAAGTGCTGGCATTACAGGCGTGAGCTACAGTACCTGGCCAGTTTCAACATTTCTTAATTAAAATGACACCTGGGAATGCATTGGACATAGACAGGTTTGGGTTTCATACTTTGCCCTATTGGCCTCGACTACCTGCATGACCCTGGGCAAGTTATTTAATGTCTTGGGGACCCAGTTTTTCTTTTCTTTTCTTTTTTGAGACGGAGTCTTGCTCTGTCGCCCAGGCTAGAGTGCAGTGGTGCGATCTCTGCTCACTGCAACCTCTGCCTCCCGGATTCAAGTGAGTCTCCTGCCTCAGCCTCCCGAGTAGCTGGGACTACAGGTGTGTGCCACCATGCCCAGCTAATTTTTTTTTTTGTGTGTGACAGAGTCTCGCTTTGTTGCCCAGGCTGGAGTGCAATGACACTATCTCGGCTCACTGCAAACTCCACCTCCCGGATTCAAGTGATTCTCCTGCCTCAGCCTCCAGAATAGCTGGGATTACAGGTGTGCAACACCGCGCCAGGATAATTTTTGTATTTTTAGTAGAGACGGGGCTTCACCATGTTGATCGGGCTGGTCTCGAACTCGCCACACCTCATGATCTGCCCACCTCAGCCTCCCAAAGTGCTGGGATTACAGGTGTGAGCCACCATACCCAGCCTAATTTTTGTATTTTTAGTAGAGGCGAGGTTTCACCATCTTGGCCAGGATGGTCTCTATCTTTTGACCTCCTGATCCGCCCGCCTCAGCCTCCTAAAGTGCTAGGATTACAGATGCCTGGACTGGGACCCAGTTTTTCTATCTGAAAAGGGGAATAACAATAATACCTACTCCAAATAATTGACATAAGGAATGAAATGAGGTCAGAAATGGAAAGTGCAGTGTCTGGCACATTGCCAGCACCCCAGGAATGGGACCTATTCTCTCATTACTAGTTATTTGTCCCCTCACATCTGGATTGCAGTGGTACTTCCCAAGCTGGACTTTTCTCTACTCCATTTACCCACCAATTAGCCTTCCAAATTTTTAGTCTCCATACCATCACTTCACTAAGAACCTTCTGTCTTTCCCTAATTATATTAAGACCAAACTCTTCAGTTTGTGGGGCAATGTCAGGACTTGGGCCATTACTTTAGAAGAGTTGGAGATTCTCTCCGAAGTTTTGAACAGAGGAGGTTGTAATCTAACCTATATTTTTAAAGGATCACTCTGGCTGCTGACTTCAGGAGTGACTGTAGAGGGGAAGGTAGGAGCAAAGAGACTAAGCAGGAGGCTGTGTGGGTTACCCAGTGAGAAAGGGAAGGACTGGGGACTGGGCGGAGCTGCAGGAGCAGGGAGAACTGAATGGGTCTTAAGATGTTTTTTCAAGGTACAGCCAGCAGGGTTTGCTGATGGGACACACAGAGGTCTAAGAGAAAAAGAGGAGTGGGCCAGGCACAGTGGCTCACACCTGTAATCCCAGCACTTTGGGAGGCCAAGGCGGGTAGATCACTAGAGGTCAGGAGTTCAAGACCAGCCTGGCCAGCATGGTGAAACCCTGTCTCTACTAAAAATACAAAAATCAGCCAGTGGTGACACATACCTGGAATCTCAGCTACTCAGGAGGCTAAGACAGGAGAATTGCTTGAACCCGGGAGGCGGAGATTGCAGTGAGCCAAGATCCCACCACTGCACTCCAGCCTGAGCAACAGAGCGAGACGCCATCTCAAAAAAAAAAAAAAGAGAGAGAGAGAGAGAGAGAGAAGGAGAAGGATGGCTCCAAGATTTTGGGCCACAGCAACTGAAAAGATGGAATTGCCACATGCTGATAGAAGGGAAATTATGGGAGACACATCTTCTTGGAGAAAAGATCAGTAGTTTCATTTCTGTGATACTAGGTTTATATGTCTATTGGACAGCTAAGCTAAGAGCAGGTCCTCAGACCCCTACAATTACCCCAGCAAGACCAAATTTTCAGTCTTTAAGAGAAGCTGGTGGCCGGGCATGGTGGCTCATGCGTGTAATCCAAGCAGTTTGGAGGCCAAGGTGGGCAGATCACCTGAGGTCAGGAGTTCAAGACCAGCCTGACCAACGTGGTGAAACCCGTCTTAAAAAAAAAAAAGAGAGGGAGAGAAGCTGGAAAGTCTCCCTTTTTAAATTTATTTTTGTTTATTTTTTATTTTATTTTTTTGTAGACACGAGGTTTCACCATTTTGGTTAGGCTGGTCTTGAACTCCTGACCTCAGGTGATCCACCGCCTCGGCCTCTCAAAGTGCTGGGATTACAGGCATGAGCCACCGCGCCTGGCCCTGGAAAGTCTCTCTAAGCCTACTCAGGCTCAGGAGGCTGTCTAATTACAAAACAGAGAGAGAAAGAGAGAGAGAGAGAAGCTGTTGGGTCAGGGAATAGTGGTTTACACCTGTAATCCCAGCACTTTGGGAGGCTGAGGAGAGACGATGGCTTGAGGCCAGGAGTTTGAGACCAGCCTGGTCAATATAATGACTCCCCATCACTACAAAAACATTGAAAAAATTAGCCGGGCATGATGGTGAGCACCTTTAGTTCCAGCTACTTGGGAGGTTGAGGCAGACCATCACTTGGGCCCAGGAGTTTGAGGTTGTAGTGAGCTATAATCATCCCACTGCACTCCAGCCTGGGTGACAGAAGGACACCCTGTCTAAAAAGAGAGAGAGAGAGACAGTGTGTGTGTGTGTGTGTGTGTGTGTGAGAGAGAGAGAGAGAGAGAGAAAGAGAGAGAGAGAGAGAGACTGTTAGGGGTCAGGGTGGCAGGAATTTTATCAGTGGGTCAGTGCTCAGTAAAGAGAATTTTCCCATGCCTACTGTGATAGTCACTTCCAAATGGCCTCCATGATCCCCCCTCCTGCTATTCATGCCCTTGTGTAGTTCTTTCCCACATAATATTAGGTTTGGTCCTTGCAACCAACAGAATATGGAAGAAGTCGTGATATGGCACTACTGAAGCTAAGCCGTAGAAGACATTGTGGCTTTCACCTCGCTCTTCTACTCCTTGGATCACTTACTCTGGGGAAAGCCAGCTATCATGCTGTGAGCAGTCCTACATACAGGCCCTCATGATGAGAAACTAAAGCCTCTTGCCAACAGCCAGGACAGTGAGGTTGGAGGTGGATCTTCCAGCACTAATTAAGCCTTCAGGTGACTGCAGCCCCAGCCAATGTTGACTGCAACCTATGAGAGAGTCTGAGCCAGAACCATCCAGCTAAATTCCTTCTTAATTCCTCCCCACAGAAACTGTGACATAATAAGTGCTTATTGTTTTAAGCCATTGAGTTTTGGGGATAATTTTTTATGCATCAGACCTCTGCTCAGGCAGTGAACTTGCTCTTCTGCCCCCCTCGCTCCTAGAGCAGAGGGAGGAGGGAATTGGAGAGAGGTGGGTAGAAAGAGGGGTTCGTGGCAGGGTGCACTGGTGCACGCCTGTAGTCCCAGCTACTCAGGAGGCTGAGGTGGGAGGATCACTTGAGCCCAGGAGGTTGAGGCTGCAGTGAGCTGAGATTGCACCACTGCACTCTAGCCTGGGCAACAAAGCAAGCCCTATCTTGAAAATTTTTTAAAAAGAGGGGTTGGCTGTGGAGTGGTCTCTACTACAACCTTGGGGTGGACTCCCCCAAGAGGGTTACCTGCCAGGCAAAGGGTACCACAACAGACAGAAGCTAGGAGCAAGGAGAACTGACAGGGGCTGAGCCTTCCGCTACAAGAACCAATATCTGGGGCCGGGCACAGTGGCTCATGCCTATAATCCCAGCACTTTGGGAGCCGAGGCGGGTGGATCACCAGGTCAAGAGACCGAGACCATCCTGGTCAACATGGTGAAACCCCGTCTCTACTAAAAACACAAAAATTAGCTAGGCATGGTGGTATGCACCTGTAGTCCCAGCTACTCGGGAGGCTGAGGCAGGAGAATTGCTTGAACCCAGGAGGCGGAGGTTGCGGTGAGCCCAGATCACACCTTTGCACTCCAGCCTGGATAACAAGAGTGAAACTCTGTCTCAAAAAAAAAAGAAAAAGAAAAAAAAAAGAACCAATATCTGGATTCCAGATCACACTCAGTCAAGCAGTAACAACCACAAAAGGAGTGGGGATTAAGCTGTGGGAAATTAAGTAAAGAGAAATTACCATTCTTTCCTCTTTCCTCAACACTAACAAAATTAGACCTGAAAAGGAAGGAGGACATGTACCAGAACCATCTCATGACCGCCTCTACTCAACACCAGCCACAAACGAACACACACAAATCTATCCCCCTACAGCCAACTGCAGCAAATGGAGGGGTGAAAGGCTGACCAAAGCATTTCCCCACCTCCATGTCACTGCAGCAGAAACTGATCCCCCAAGCCTGGAGAAGGACGATAGAGAGGTGACACAGATTATATATATAGATAGATAGATATAATTTCGGATATATATCAGAAATGAGATGGCAGGGATTTTGTTTTTTTGTTTTGTTTTGTTTTGAGACAGGGTCTTGTTCTGTTGCCACGGCTGTAATCCAGTGGTATGAATATAGCCCACTGCAGACTCAATTTCCCAGGCTCAGGTGATCCTCTCACCTCAGCCTCCTGAATAGCTGGGACTACAAGTGTGCACACCGCCACATCTGTTAATTTTTTTTATTTTTGTAGATATGGGGTCTTGCCATGTTGCCCAAGCTGGTCTCAAAATCCTGGGTTCAAGCCATCTGCCCACCTCAGCCTCCCAAAGTGTTGGGATTATAGGTGTGAGCCACCATGCCTGGTTGAGACGGCAGTTTTTTGTGGACCTGAATGGGCTTTTTTTTGAGACAGGGCCTTTCTCTGAGGTTGGAGTGTAGTAGAGCAATCATGACTCACTGCAGCCTCAACCTCCTGGGCTCAAGCAATCCTCTAGCCTCAACCTCCCAGGTAGCAAGGACCACAGGTGTGCACCACAATGCCTGGATAATTTTTAAAATTTTCACATTTAAATTTAAAATTTTAAATTTCAATTTTTAATATGTTCTTGCCACATTGCCCAGGCTGGTCTAGAACTCCTGGGCTCAAGCGATCCTCCCTCCTCACCCTTCTAAAGTGTTGGGATTACAGGCCCTGATTGGAGCTTTTAATGCTAAAAGTCATACTAAAGCTAAGGAATCTATCCAAGACCTCAAGAAGGATACAGAAAGGGAAATATGACGGAAATTAGTTAAAAGCCTTGAATGGAAAAGAAATAAAACCACGTCATGTTGAGTGCCCACTGCGTTGAGATCGCTGATAAAAAGTTTATAATATATATTAATGTTTATATATATATATTTTTTTTTCTTTTTTTTTTTTCTGAGATGGAGTCTTGCTCTGTCACCCAGAATGGAATGCAGTGGCCCAACCTGCAACCTCTGCCTCCCAGATTCAAGGGATTCTCCTGCCTGAGCCTCCCTAGTCGCTGGGATTACAGGCATCTGCCACCATGCCTGGCTAATTTTTATATTTTTAGTAGAGACAGGGTTTTGCCATGTTGGCCAGGCTGGTCTCAAACTCCTGACTTCAGGTGATCCACCTGCCTCAGCCTCCCAAAGTGCTGGGATTACAGGTGTGAGCCCCAGTACCTGGCCTAAAAGGTTACAATTCTGTTCCTTTAACTTGAGTCCTTAGAGGGGCAGCACAGTTCATGGGTTACTAAGGTTTGGAGTCAACACAGATTTGAAAGGTATTGAAATCTATTTCATTGTGTTTCAGCTAAGTTTTTTTTTTTTTTTTTTTTTTTTTTTGAGACAGGTTTTTGCTCTTTTGCCTGGGCTGGAGTGCAGTGGCACAGTCACTGCTCACTGCAGCCTCCTACTCCTGGGCTCAGGTGTTCCTCCTGCCTCAGCCTCCAAAGTAGCTGGGATTACAGGTATATGCCACCATGCCAAGCTAATTTTATTTTATTCGTTTATTTATTTTTCAGTTGGAGTTTCACTCTCATTGCCCAGGCTGAAGTGCAATGTTGTGGTCTCAGTTTACTGCAACCTCTGCCTCCTGGGTTCAAGCAATTCTCCTGACTCAGCCTCCTGAGTAGCTGGGACTACAGGCACCCACCACCACACCTGGCTAATTTTTTGTATTTTTGTTTTTTTAGTAGAGACAGGGTTTCACTATGTTAGCAAGGATGGTCTCGATCTCCTAACCTTGTGATCTGCCCGCCTTGGACTCTCAAAGTGCTGGGATTACAGGCGTGAGCCACCGTACCCGGCCTATTTTATTTTACATTTTTTGAGACAGAGTATTGCTCTGTCACCTAGGTTTGAGTGCAGTGTTCCAATCTCGGTTCACAGTAACCTCTGTCTCCTGGCTTCCAGTAATTCTCATGCCTCAGCCTCCCAAGTAGCTAGGACTACAGGCATGTGCTACCACACCTGGCTAATATTTTGTATTTTTAGTAGAGATGGGACTTCACCTTGTTGACCAGGCTGGTCTTGAACTCCTGACCTCAGGTGATCCGCCCACCTTGGCCTCCCAAAGTGTTGAGACTACAGGCATGAGTCACCGCACTGGCCCTAATTTTACTGTATTTTTAAATTTTTATTATTTTTTGAGATGGAGTCTTGCTCTATCACCAGGCTGGAGTGCAATGGTGCGATCTTGGCTCACTGCAACCTCTGCCTCCTGGGTACAAACGATTCTCCTACCTCAGCCTCCCGAGTAGCTGGGACTACAGGTGCACACCACCACGCCCAGCTAATTTTTGTATTTTTAGTAGAGACGGGGTTTCATTAGTACCCAACCCAGTCTCCTTGCAGGGCTGAGATGAAGCGAGACAGAAGCGGTGCATTTGGCAAGGAGAGGGGACACTGCAGCTGACAGCTTGAGGCTTCCATAACCTCCATTTAGGGACCTCCTCCTTATATAAAAGCCCAAGTCAGATCCCTGATCGACCTGTCTTGGTTCCCTGCCCACTGTAGATCAGCGGCAGCCAGGGGTGCTTTGATTGTCCATGCCTGGCCATTTGCCTATCCCTACTGGAACCCTTGGAAATGGAGGAAGGACAAGTCTCCAGAGAAAGGGGAGGTACCACACTTGGAAGAAAAAGGACAGAAAGCCGGACAGATCCAAACAACAGGTGCCCACCACATCTGATGATGTTGATTTTGCCTTCACCTTACAGAGGTCAGTTGCAATTCTTTCCTGTGTTGCCCAGGAAGAATTACACATCCAGGAATTTAAATTAGCATTGAATCTGTTTATCTGATCCAGTCCTATTATGTTAAAGATAAAGGCCCCAAGGCCCAGCAAGTTGAGCTGGTTGCTAAATGTCTGCAGGTAATTGGCACCTTGACAACTGTTTGGTACAAACCAGAGAAAATCTGGATACTTGGGAATGAAGATCTCAAAGGCTCTCTGGATTTCTGGGTGAGTTGGAACACAATAAGATTGGGGAATCAGGAACTTGCCTCATTAGTATGCTTGAGGTGATTTATTACCACATGTGGATTGTGCCAAGTCCTGTGGGTGTGGGTGCTGCTTACATAGACTGGAGCCTTCTAATGCCCACCAGTCCCTGCAGGCTTCCTCCCAGGGGAATTCCACTGGGATGCCCACAAGCAATGTATGAGACCAGTGTTTTTCAAATGTGCATCAGTCAAGAAATCAATTTAGTTGGATCAAGACATAGATTTTTAAAAAAGAAAAAGAACAGAAATGATATCAATGCACATAGTCTCAGGAAACAGAATTGTAATTTTACATATAAAGCCACTGCCCAAGTGCTTCCCACTCATTTCCTACCCCTAGGCCCCAGGGGTATTATTCCATTCCAAGGCTCCTATTCCTCAAAAAAAACTGGCCTGCTGTACACTCACTACAAAGTTTCCACTATAACATGGGGCCCCTACTTGCAATAGACTTCTCCAGGCCTAGTTCACAAACCCTCGACCCCAGCTAACAGGGCTTTCTTGAGTCAGGGCCTCTCTGCTACCACACCTCCTCCAACAACATTGTATGATGGTTCCTTTCTGCTTAGACTCCTTCCAATTGGTACTGATTTTTGCTTTTATTAGCAAACAGTATACCAAAATAAAAATAAACACAAATTTAGTGGGTTCTGTGTCTCCAGTACTGGGAAAAGATTTGCTGTGAGACCTGGTGGTCAACCCAGTACCTGAGCTTCTCCGCGCACCTCTGCGATTGTTGTAAAGATGGGGTTTTTCTTTGTTTGTTTGTTTTGTTTTTGTTTTGTATTTTTAGTAGAGATGGGGTTTCATCATGTTGGCCAGGCTGGTCTTGAACTCCTGACCTCAAGTGATCCACCTGCCTTGGCTTCCCAAAGTGCTGGGATTACAGGCATGAGCCACCATGCCCACCCAAAGATGTTTGTCTGTCTGTCTCCTTCCCCATCACAGGGCGGGAAGCTGTGTTCTTCCCCACACACCCTAGTGACATCAGGGAAGGGCCATCCAGGAAGCGGTCATAGGGATAAGCCCATTGTCCTACCTGCCTGCTCATCTTCACAAGCAGCTGCCTGTCCGCTCATCTTCATAAGCAGCTGCCTGTCAGCTCATCTCCATAAACAGCTGCCCCAGCTGATCAGTCACCACAATTTGGGGTTAGAAGTCTGGTCACAACTACTACCTGGTCAAAGAATATTCATAAAGAGCTGTCCTGTCTTGTTCCATGTCTAGGCCCATGATTCCTGCAAACTTAGCAAAGTGATACTGTATCATTCTTACCCCCATTTACAGATGGAGAAATGGGTTGGGAGATGACAATCTGAAGGGACCGGGATTCGTATCTCAGCCCAATTTCTGTATCTCTAAATGGAAATAATACTAACTCTGAGGGTTGTTGGGGCAATTAAATGAATATGATATATGTGTTTACTTGTTTATCTCCTGTTTTCTGTTCTAGACTGTAAATCCCAATGGGCAGGGACTTTGGCTTGTTCACTGCTCTACTGTCAGAGCCTGGAACTGGTGCCTGGTACAAAGTAGGTGTTCAATAAATATCCGTGCTTGGCCGGGCGCGGTGGCTCACACCTGTAATCCCAGCACTTTGGGAGGGGAGGCAGGCGGATCGCCTCAGGTCAGGAGTTCGAGACTAGCCTGACCAACATAGTGAAACCCCTGTCTCTACTAAAAATACAAAAAATTAGCCAGGTGTGGTAGCGGGCACCTATAATCCCACCTACTTGGGAGGCTGAGGCAGGAGAATCACTTGAACCCGGGAGGCAGAGGCTGCGGTGAGCCGAGATTGCGCCATTGCATTCCAGCCTGGGCAATAAGAGCAAGAGTCCATCTCAAATAAGAATAATAATAATAATAATAATAAATACCCGTGCCTAAATGGAAGCGACAGGAGAGAAGTCTAGGCGAGAGCCTGGCCCGTCTATAACCTTTGTTCCCCAGATTTGCCTTCCACATCAGGCAGCCACTTCCAGTTGACAGAAGGACTGCCAGGCTGGGGCTGGGGGAACCTACTTCTGGCCTTGGGCCAAGGTCAGCAAAAATCTCAGCAGTGAGGAGACCAGAAAAGTCTCCAAGGGGCAAGCTGCAATGCCAGCCTAAGCTCTCAGGTTCCCTTTTTCTTTTCTTTTTTTTCATTTTTCATTTTTATTTGTCCCTTTTTCTTTTTCTCCATCAGGAAAAGCACTTTTCTCGCCCTGCCTGCAGAACGGGCCATCCCTAGCTGAGCTGCAGGCTGCCGGGACGGGCAAGGAGTCTTGCACGTGCGGCCGGGCGAGACCGAGAAACAGGAACGGCGTGGCGAAGAGCCCGGGTCCCGGAGGAGAGCTGACCCCACGGGCAGAGAAAGGCGGGAGGGGCGCGGAGGCGGGGCACGGGGCGGGCACCCCACAGCTGCTCTCACGCTCCGGCTCTGCCCCACCTTAAGCGTCTGGACTCCCTTAAGGGCAGGCGCTGGAGCCGCGCACCCGGGGCGGGGCCTCCCATGCAAACGAGGGGCGGGTCCTCCCATGCAAACGAGGGGCGTGACCCGGTGGGCAGGGCAGGCGAGGCGCTGACCTGACGTCAGGCCCGCGGCTCGGGCAGTTGGCTCGGCGGCAGCGGAGCGGCCGGAGCGGCGGCGGGCTGGTAGCGGCGGCGGTAGCAGAGCCAGAGCAACATGGCGCCGGTGGGCGGGGGCGGGCGCCCGGGCGGCGGGCCGGCCCGAGGGCGCCTCCTCCTGGCGGCACCGGTGCTGCTGGTGCTGCTGTGGGCGCGGGGGGCCTGGGGCCAGAGCAGCCCCCAGCAGAGCGCGATCGTGGGCATGAGGCTGGCGAGCTGTAACAAGTCGTGTGGGACGAACCCGGATGGCATCATCTTCGTGTCCGAGGGCAGCACCGTGAACCTGAGGCTGTACGGCTACAGCCTGGGCAACATCTCCAGCAGCCTGATCTCTTTCACAGAGGTGGACGACTCCGAGACCGGCCAGAAGTCCACCAACTGTCTCGAGCTCACCAAGGACCTGGTCGTCCAGCAGCTGGTCAACGTGAGCCGCGGGAACACGTCCGGCGTGCTGGTGGTGCTCACCAAGTTCCTCCGGAGGAGCGAGAACATGAAGCTATACGCACTGTGCACCCGGGCCCAGCCCGACGGCCCCTGGCTGAAGTGGACAGACAAGGACTCACTGCTCTTCATGGTAGAGGAGCCTGGGAGGTTCCTGCCTCTCTGGCTGCACATCCTCCTCATTACGGTGCTACTGGTGCTGTCTGGCATATTTTCTGGCCTCAACCTGGGGCTTATGGCCCTGGACCCCATGGAGCTGCGCATCGTGCAGAACTGTGGCACCGAGAAGGAGAGGCGCTATGCTCGCAAGATCGAACCCATCCGGCGCAAGGGCAACTACCTGCTCTGCTCGCTGCTCCTGGGGAACGTGCTGGTCAACACCTCCCTCACCATCCTTCTAGACAACCTCATCGGGTCCGGCCTCATGGCGGTGGCCTCCTCCACCATTGGCATTGTTATCTTTGGGGAGATCCTACCTCAGGCCCTGTGCTCCCGACACGGGCTGGCAGTGGGTGCCAACACCATCGTTCTCACCAAATTATTTATGCTCCTCACCTTCCCCCTCAGTTTTCCCATCAGCAAACTCCTGGACTTTTTTCTGGGCCAGGAGATTCGTACTGTTTACAACCGGGAGAAGCTGATGGAGATGTTGAAGGTGACGGAGCCCTATAATGACCTCGTGAAAGAGGAGCTCAATATGATCCAGGGTGCCCTGGAACTACGGACCAAAACCGTGGAGGATATCATGACCCAGCTCCAGGACTGCTTCATGATCCGCAGCGATGCCATCCTGGACTTCAATACCATGTCGGAGATTATGGAAAGCGGCTATACCCGAATTCCGGTGTTTGAAGACGAGCAGTCCAATATTGTAGATATTCTCTACATCAAAGACTTGGCCTTCGTGGACCCTGATGACTGCACCCCTCTCAAGACTATCACTCGCTTCTATAACCACCCGGTGCACTTTGTCTTCCATGACACCAAGTTGGATGCCATGCTGGAGGAGTTCAAGAAGGGTAAGGACAGATATAGGTCCCCTGGTTCAATTTCCTCCTGACGCCTCTGGTCCCGTGGCATGTTTTGTGTCTGCTGGTTTTAGTGTTCTGTTTGTGTGACTCTGTGTCCCTTTACCCATCACTTCCTATGCCTCTGAGGACAGTTTTGGAGCGGTAGACCTGTTCTCAAGTGTCCACCATCTGCCAGGTAGTGCGCTGTGTGCTCCTGATGAATCAAAGCTAAATAAGATACACACACTCCCTTGGTCGGCTGGAGCAAGACCTCAGGGAGTTATTGAATCAAGACAGCGTAAGACAGATGCCTGAAAAGAGACCAAGGCGATGGAGATTTAGAGTATGGGTTGGAGTGGGGAAGGGGCTGGGAAGTTGGGGAAACCTTCACAGGGGAAGGAGCATTTGAGGAGAACCTTAAAAGGTGGAGAGACTTGTTGTTTGGGGCAGAGGGAACCCTGAAAGCAAAGAACCCAAGTGGAGAAGCAAAGGTGTGTTTGTGGCCCAGCAGGTGGTCCTGTTTGGTGGGCATAGTGGCTCTGATGCTCAGTGGTCAATGGCTGGAGTAGTTTGGGGCCCAGTTGGATGCTAAGTTTGCTCTGAGCTTGGAGCTACAGAAGGTTTTTGAGCAGAGGAGTGACGTCACTGGAGGTGCTAGCCCAAAGAAGCAGAATTGGGAGTCTCTAGTTGGCTCCCTGCTCAAAACAATGCCAAGTAACGCTTTCGACTATTCAGCAGAAGCAAGCAGATTAAGTTTTGGTTATTGTTCTGTTTTTTCCCTGGCGCCAACGTAAGCTTCCCTCCTGTGGTCTGCTGGAAATCTTCAGCTGGCCTTGCACTGCCTTGTGTTTTTTTCTCACCTGGGTTCTTGGCCATTTTGCAGGTGGTTAGAGAGGCATTTGGAGGGTTTACTCATCAGTCTCAAAGCTCAAGGCACACACTCCTTTTCTTCCAGCAAAATTTTCCTCCCACCTCTGCTATTCAGAAGCCCTCAGAGTGGCAGTAAACAAGCCAATTATGGAGTGGAACCCTCCTAGGCTGAAGAAAGTGAAGAGGCAGAAAGGGAAGCTCTTTTGAAAGGAATGGGGGTCAGCGGCGCATCCTAAACTTGAAGACTGCTTTCTAAACACCCTCCCAGCCTTCATTCCCATAGGATAGCTCCTGCTGGCTGAGGCCATTCAGGCCGACCTAGGGTTCTTAGGGACTTCAGAATCCTAGCAGGGAGTGAGCTGGCAGGTGGAAACAGAGTGGAGGACAGCTTTGGAGGGGGTTAGGGAGGAGCTGGCTTTGCCAGGTTTGGTCTGAAAAGATGCTGAGGTCAGGGCCAGGGTGGTGGGCTGGTACCCTCCCATTTAAGTTAAACAGACTGAATCTGAGGACCACTTGAGTAAAGTAAGCCAGAATGGGAGAGAGCCCAGGGAAGGTGGCCTCCCTGCAGAAACTGGTGAGACAGACCCCTGGTGGTGAAGGCAGAGGCTGTGGTGGGGTGGGGGTGGGGGCAGCTTTGGGAGTGCAGATCCAGGACAGAGAAGCAGTGAGGATCTGTGCCCCACCCTCACCCCAAGCCTTGGGACCTGAAGACTTCTGTTGCTTGTTTGAGAACCTAATTACGGCCCTCCAGGGTGGCTTCCACCTCACCGCCTCTGTGGTGTTTGGAACTATGGCTTGCGACACACCCAATAGCACCTTCCCATCAGTTCAGTTGGGAATCTGGATCCAACCAGTATGGATTGGCCTGGCCAGTCTCCCAGCCTTGATCGGCAAGGCTGAGTTCTCTTGAGTGGGAGCCTCCCTGGGTCTTGAGTAGGCTGTCCTTGGGCTTTGTCTTGTCAAATGCCATTTCATTAAGTTAGGAAAACAGAGCTAGCATCTCTTAGGCCAGAGCAGAGCTCTGCTGAGCCAAAGTCCCCAGATTCAGTTTACTCTCCTCCATAACAGAGGCCAATAGCCTGAGGCCACACCCTGGAGCAGTGCTAGTAATCCCAGAGAACTGCCCAGCACAGCTGGCTGCCCTGGAGATGGTGATGGTCATCCCCCCGCCCCCCCAGAACAGGCCCTGCGGCTTTATGCCATCACTTACTTCCCCATTCCCAGAGGTCTCAGAAAACCAGTTTTAACTCGTTGCACACCAGGTTCGGGTTCCCCGCAGGGTGGCCTCTTCCAGACCTTCCCATCTGGGTTTACCTTCTTAGTCTGAGATTGCCCAGGACACAGCACACACCTAGTGTACGTCTGCAATTTAAGAGTTTCTTTAGGGGTCTGGTGTTGGGAAGGCTTTTTGTTTTTAAGCTAAGAAAAACAAGTGAGCAAGGTTAGCACATCTGGCATTATTGACAGCACCAGAGTCAAATGCTGGGGCAACTGTCCAGCCCAGCGTCTCTCTCTGAGGGTCCAGCCTGACCCTCTTCCACCCCCGGTTGGGCATGGACCCTGAACCTAACTTTGCCAGAGTCCTTCTGCCCCACAAGTAGTCTCTTTTAGGATCTTTGTATTCCCTCCTTTCCCTTTCCAGCATTATAAGCTCCTCGAGGGTAGAGGCCATGCCTTCTTAGTGTTTTCACCACTCAGTGTTTGGTGAAGAGAGGGGTCTTCAGTAAATGTTGGACAAATGAATGAACAATGGATGACTCTCTGGCAAGCCCCACTGGCCTTTTTGCTGTTCTTTTTTTTTTTTTAATATATATATATATATATATATTTTGGAGACAGGGGTTCACTATGTTGTTCAGGCTGGTCTCGAACACCTGACCTCAAGTGATCCACCCTCCTCAGCCTCCCAAAGTGCTGGGATTACAGGCATGAGCCACCGCGCCCGGCCTTTTTTTTTTTTTTCTCACCCCTCCCACCTTTCCTTTTTTTTTTTTTTTTTTTTGTTTTTTTTGAGACGTAGTTTCCCTCTTGTTGCCCAGGGTGGAATGCAATGGCGCGATCTCAGCTCACTGCAGCATCCGCCTCCCGGGTTCAGGTGATTCTCCTGCCTCAGCCTCCTGAGTAGGTGGGATTACAGGCACCCGCCACCACATCCAGCTAATTTTTTGCATTTTTAGTAGAGGTAGGGTTTCACCATGTTGGCCAGGCTGGTTGAAAACTCCTGACCTCAGGTGATCCACCCACCTCAGCCTCCCAAAGTGTTGGGATTACAGGCGTGTACTACTGTGGCCAGCCTTTTTTTTTTGAGACAGAGTTTCACTCTGGCACATTCTTGGCTCATTGCAACCTCCACCTCCCAGGTTCAAGAGATTCTTGTGCCTCAACCTTCCGAGTAACAGGAATCACAGCCACATGCCACCACACCTGGCTGATTTTTGTATTTTTAATAGAGATGAGGTTTCACCATGTTAGCCAGGCTAGTCTCGAACTCCTGACCTCAGGTGATGTGCCCACCTTGGCCTCCCAAAGTGTTGGGATTACAGGTGGGAGCCACTATGCCCAGCCCTTTTTGCTGTTCTTAAATACACCAGGATGCTCCCACCCCGGGGCCTTTGCCCTGGCTGTTTCCTTGGGCTGGAATACTCTTCCCTAGAAGTCAGCATGGCTCACTGTCTTCCTAGGTCACCTCTCAGTGGAGCCCTTCTGTCATCCTGTTTAAAACTGTACCCACCATCCCACTCCAGCTTCCCAATCTTCCCTGCCCTGTGCTGATTTCCCCTCTTCTCATAGCACGCATGGCTCTCTAGCATCTGTACAATTTGCTGACTTACTGTGTTGTCTACTGTCTGTCTCCTCCCACTGGAATATAAGTTTCAAAAGGCAGGTCTCTTTGTTTTGCTCACCAATGTAGCTCTAGCCCCTAGAATGGCTCTTGGCACTTAGTAAGGTCTCCATCCACTGCACTGAGTGAATAAGTGAATGAATGAATACCTGTTTGGTTTGGCAGAGGATCATTCCCCTTTTAATAGTATTAGAATTCTGAGGAGCTGATGGGGGCAAAGAAAAATGGGTGTTGTGCACTTACCAGGTTCAGATTTCCAGCCGCACAGGACAGACAGGAGGAGTGGCTGGGATGACATGTCAGGGAGTGAGAAGTAGAGTTTAGGGCCTTGAGTGTGATGCATGGTTTGCCACGTGCCTCAGTTTCCCCACCAATAAATGGTCTTTGGCCACTGGGAGTTTACACAGCTTCCCTCGTTAGATGAGTTATGAATGTGCTCCTGCACACTTAGAGGCTAGGAGCATCAGTGCAGATGTAGGGGCTGAGCGTCCCTAGGAGTAAGGCAGGGGGATACAGCCTTGCAAGGCTTCCATCTCCCGCTCACAGCAGTTAGTGTCAGATATCTGTGGAACCCCGTGCTACGTGCAAGACATGATGCTACGTGCTGCAGGACCACAGGAGTAAGATCATCTAGTTGGTGAGACAAGCCCTCAGGCCCGAGAGTCTCCTGTGATTTGAACCTTGGCCCTTCTGCTGAAACCTTGCCTAGAATTGTTTGCAGTACTGGGTGTTGTGGGTGGATTTGTCTAGCTTGGAATCTCAGAACAAAGGTGCCGCCAGCTCCTCCTGCCCCAGTTTGTGTTTTGCCTTCACCACTCTCCCAGACCCTGAAGCAAAGTAATGAAGAAAGAGGGCAGAGCTCTGCCCCCTCTTACAGCCCAACTTCCGGCTTCTTGCTGTGCCCCACCCTTCCCTCCCAGGTACTTAGCTCATCTTTAAACACCTTATCTTTCCCCACCCACCTTATAACCCTCTATACCCTGTACAGACCTGGGTGTAACTCCAGCCAGCCTTGTCACTGACCTGTGTGGTGGCCTTGGACCTGTTACTGCTCCTCTCAGCAAGTTAGTGCAGTATAAATTGATGGGAAAAAGCTAGAAATATTTTTGTTAAAAACCCCTCCCAGCTGTGGTTCATGCCTGTAATCCCAGCACTTTGGGAGCTCTTGGCTCGGTCACTTGAGGCCAGGAGTTCGAGACCAGACTGGCCAACATGGTGAAACCCAGGCTTTACTGAAAAAATACAAAAATTAGCCAGGTATGACGGCACATGCCTGTAATCCCAGCTACTAGGGTGGCTGAGGCAGGAGAATCACTTGAACCCGAGAGGCAGAGGTTGCAGTGAGCTGAGATCACACCATTACACTCCAGCCTGAGTGACAGAGTGAGACTCTGTCTCAAAAACAAACCTATATTTTCATCTAGGCCGTGTCAGATTTCAGATTTTCCCACTGACTGAATTTTATTCCTAGAACAGCTTTATAAAGGTAAGAAAAAAAAACACTGCAGGATTTTTGCATTCACTTTTGGTGCCTATCATCTGACACACCTGAAGTAACTTATCCTCCCCAGCCCACCCTCCCGTCCACACCTGCTTATTCATTCATTTGTTCAACCAACAGTGACCATTTTGAAGCCTGTGTGTCAGACACTGTGCTGGCTATTGGAAATCAGAGATGAATAAAACTGCGCTATTCACAGAAATCACAGTCTGCCAAGGAGATAGACACGTAAACCGAGCCTAGCCATGCAGAGCTCACAAATAGGGTACTGTGGAGCCCAAGGAGGGCAGGCCTGTGAGATGCTTCTGAAGTGAGAGCAACTAGACTCATTGATTCTTATGGAGATCTGGGAGTCAGGGCCAGGAGGTTTCTAGCTTGGGATTCAGGTGGATGATATCATTTAACTGCAATAGGGAGAGGAGGATGAAGAGGCAGTTTGGTGAGGGTAGAAGGAGGTGAGTAGTGATAATGATAACGGTGTGACCTGTTACTGAGCTCCTTCTCTGTTCCCAGCATTGTTTACCCTAGAGCTGCTCACACTCCAATTGCCTGGACATTTTGTTAAAATGCATACTTGAGGCCAGGCGGAGTGGCTCATGCCTGTAATCTCAGCACTTTGGAAGGCTGAGGTGGGCGGATCACCTGAGGGCGGGAGTTTGAGACCAGCCTGACCAATGTGGAGAAACCCCATCTCTACTAAAAATACAAAATTAGCCAGGCATGGTGGTGCATGCCTGTAATCCCACCTATTCGGGAAGCTGAGGCAGGAGAATCACTTGAACCTGGGAGGTGGAGGTTGCTGTGAGCCAAGATTGCACCATTGCACTCTACCCTAGACAACAAGAGCAAAACTCTGTCTTAAAAAAAACAAAATTGCAGACTTGAACTCAGTGTGGTTTGAGAGTCTGCATTTCTGACAGGTTCTCGGATGATGCCCATGCTGCTGGCCCTGGACTACGCCAGTGTGCAGTAACATCTAGGTAGGCATGCAGGGGAAAATGCCCACGTGGGGCTGAGGAGCCAGGCTGGGACTAGGCTAAAAGGTTTAAGAGTCAGTGGAGAGCAGGCAGAATGTAAGAGAGGTGAGGACAGTGCAGGGGGTGTCAGTGTATAAAAGCCAGGCTGAGGCGACTTCTTGACAGAGATGAAGAGAACCAAGGGGTATTCGGGAGCCTCCTTGGAAGGTCAGATAGGGTGAGGACCACACACAGACTGTGAGATGCGATGTTAGGTTTGGGTACCCAGCAAGAGCAGTCTTGGACAAGTGGAGCCCAAAGGCAGCTGTGCACCAGCTCTCCATCATCCCTGCCTGGTAACAGCCTCAACATGGTGATTTGATCTTGAGAAGCTGCCCGGGGGCAGGTGTATTTGAGAGTGACAGGAGCTGGTTGATAATCTGGGTGCAGGCAGAGGTCCCAGCAGGGACAGCTGACAGAGCTGTGGCGAGGCTCCTGTTCACTTTCCCTTTAGTGTGGTGCTGTGGGAAGGGAACATGGTCATGTGGAGGGGCCTGGTGCGTGCCAGCCGGTGGGCAGCTGCACCTCCTTCCTGGCAGGCCCCGTGCAGCCTATGGGCTGGTTCCCCAAGAGGAGCCAGAACTGAGAGTAGACTCACGTGTCTTCACTTGACAGTTCTCTTCCCAGAGCTGTTGTTTGTGCGATGGAAGGCACTGCTGTGCATCAAGGCCATAATGGGCTCTTAGGTTATTCTGGTGTTTACTTTTCAAAGGTCTCAGATTTTTAACTCGGAAATCCCGCTCCAGTGTTTTTCTGCTCACCTCTGGTCAGGACAGGAAGCACCAAGCAGATGTTTAACCTTGAAAATGGATGAATAGGCAGGAGCACAACATCAGGGAATGGCCCTACAGGATCAACAGGGGGACCCTTGGGAAGGGGAGGCCTGTCTTGTTAGTAAAAGTCTGGGAAGACATTTCAATGGAATCTGCTAGGGTGGGTAGACATGGCGTTTTCCACTCTGGTAACTGTTGTCCCGGGAGAGCTTGGACAAGACCCTTGGGCTGAGAGGTGAGCCTGGCCATCATCCGCAGTAGCTGTGCAGGTGCTGCTGGGGCCTCCCGGGTTGCTACTCATCCCTTTCTAAAGGGACTTGAGGGTGCAGATCCCTGGGTGCCTTCTCTCTGCAACCCTCCTACATGAACCTGGTTGACTGAACAGCAAGGACATCTCTGAGGGGAAGGAAGCCCGGCCCCTCTGAAGGAGTCGCTACTACGGGCCTCCATTCTCCTTGAGGGCAGGGGCAGCCAGCATGGTTGTCACACACTGAGCAGTGGCTTCTGAAAGGCTGCACAGCCAGGGAGAGTTTATATGGAAGGGCAGCCTGGGCCAGGCCTCTTTCGCTGCCTTGGTGACAGATTTTCGCAGAGCCTCCTGGTTCTTTTGCCCCTAGCCCGTGGGGGATGGACAGGCTGTCTTGAAGCTTTCCTGTGTTCCTAGCGATTCTTGGAACTCCTTAGCAGAACTGACTCTGAGATGTCTGAAGGTGCTAGAATTTCCAGAGGTACCCAGCTGGCCCTCGGCTGAGATGGTGGGGAGCAGCTGTCTGGCCGGTAGCTGCCATTTGCTCTAGCCTGCTGCGGTGCAGCTCCCAGTCCCTGTGTCTGCTGCCATGCCTGCCCTGCGCCTGCTTACCCCTCTCCTCTCACCAGGACGTCCTGTCGTGAGAGAGTTGGAGGCTCCATAAAGGATCCCTGGCTTATGTCATAGGCTGGAGTCTGGACTGCTTACTTCTGTGCCTATTCCACTGTTAGATATTTTTTATTAGCATTTATTATTTTTCTCTAGCCATATAAGAGGTACATCTCATTGCTGGAAATTGTCTCTATTTAAAAAAAAAAAAAAAAGCCTTATAACAAACAGCATGGCTGGGTGCAGTACTTCAGGAGGCCAAGGCAGGCAGATCCCTTAAGCTCAGGAGTTTGAGACCAGCTTGTGCAACGTGGCAAAACCCCATTTCTACAAAAGATACAAAAATTAGCTGGGTGTGGTAGCACATGCCTGTGGTCCCAGCTACTTGGGAGGCTGAGGTAGGAGGATCACTTGAGGACGGAGGCAAAGGTTGCAGTGAGCTAAGAATGTGCCACTGCACTCCACCCTGGGCGACAGAACCAGACCCTGTGTCAAAACACACATGCACACACACACACACACACACACACGTGCACACATGTACGCACAAACCCCTTATAACAAACAGCAGGATCAAAACCATTTTTATTTTACAGTTACACTTTCTCCCATGAGCTGCCCATATGTATTTTCACATTGAAATTCTTGACTGTGGGCCAGTTGCAGTTACTCACACCTATGATCCCAGCACTTCGGGAGGCCTAGGCGGGCGGATCACCTAAGATCAGGAGTTCAAGATCAGCTTCACCAACATGGTGAAACCCCATCTCTACTAAAAAAATACAAAAAAAAATGAGCCAGGTATAGTGGTGCATGCCTGTAATCCCAACTACTTGGGAAGCTGAGGCATGAGAATCACTTGAATCTGGGCGGTGGAGATTACATAGGCCAAGATCGTGCCACTGCACTCCAGCCTGGGCAACAAGAATACAATTTTATGTCCTGTTTTTTGGAACACAGTTTAGATGGATTCTTCAGATTTCTGTCTGATAAAAAATGAAATCCTTTTTTATCCCCATCATCCTTGGGGAATGAATCTCTCAGAGAATCTGCACCAGGACAAGGGCTGGGCAGTGCTGTGTGCCTCTGCGGGAAGGTGAGCCCAGAGGCTGGCTGTACAGCTGCTAGTTTGTTTTGCTGAGAGTTAAACCTGGTGTTGCTGGAGCATTCCCCAGAGGTTACAATCAGAGTTGCTTCCACGCTTCTGGGCTGATTTACTGTGAAGGGGCAATGTTGTTGCAGGACTGGTTTCCCGGGCTCTCTAAAATGCCTGGTCCCTGGCCAGCAGGCAGCCTGGAGCCTCAGTGCAAGGAGGATCCCTCCCCTACCCCAGGCAGGGCCACTCCCACCCATGCCCCACACTCATACTTCCACATAGGCACAGGCAGACTCATTCCCACCCATGTGCACACACCCACACTCATACCCCCCACATAGGCACAGGCAGGGCCACAACCACCTGTGCGAACACACAGACACTCATACACCCCACATAGGCACAGGAAGGGCCACTCTCACACATGTTCACACTCACTTGCTAACCCCCCATGTGCACACATGGGCTTGCACACACTGGTTCACACACGCCTACATCCATGCACACATACGCTGTCACCAGGAGTTCTGCCTTAAACTGAAGCTCATCTCTCATGAAACTTTGCTAAGAGTTAGAAATAAGTTTCAACAATGAGTAAATGCTTGTGCGGTGCAATTTATTTCATGAAACGCTCAAAATAGTGAGTTTCTCTTCAGCTGCTAGTGATCTGGTCATCCACGTTAATGACTGTTTCCCCCTCAGACCTTGTGGTGAGGACTAAGTGAGGTAAGGCGTGCAAAGTACTTAGCCCTGTGCCTAGCACTGTGTAATCATGTGGCAAATGTTAGTTATTTTTAAATTTAGTTTTGGTATTATCCAAAAGGTGCCCCAGTTGGCACTGATGCCAACCTGTGGCCACAGCGGTTCTCATACACTGTCTCTGTTGGCAGGCTGCCCTACTGGTCAGGATGTGCCTTTTTCGGAATTATAAATACACTGATACACCTACTATGTACCCACAAAAATTTTAAATGAAATGAAATGGCTGGGCATGGTGGCTCATGACTGTAAAACCAGCACTTTGGGAGGCTGAGGCAGCGGACCACCTGAGGTCAGGAGTTCAAGACCAGCCTGGCCATCATGGTGAAACCCAGTCTCTACTAAAAATACAAAAATTATCTGGATGTGGTGGTGTGTGCCTGTAATCCCAGCACTTTGGGAGGCCAAGGCAGGTGGATCACAAGGTAAAGAGATTGAGACCATCCTGGCCAACATGGTGAAACCCCATCTCTACTAAAAGTACAAATGAGCTGAGCATGGTGGGTGGCATGCACCTGTAGCCCCAGCTACTTGGGAGACTGGGGCAGAAGAATTGCTTGAACCTGGGTGGCAGAGGTTGTGGTGAGCCAAGATCATGCCACCGCACTCCAGCCTGGTGACAGAGCAAGACTCCCTCTCAAATAATAATAATAATACAATTTTTTAAAAAATGAAATGAAATGGCTGGGCACGGTGGCTCGTGCCTGTAATCCCAGCACTGGGAGGCCGAGGCAGATGGACCACCTGAGGTCAGGAGTTCAAGACCAGCCTGGCCATCATGGTGAAACCCAGCCTCTACTGAAAATACAAAAATTACCCAGATGCAGTATCATGTTCCTATAATCCCAGCTACTCGGGAGGCTAAGGCTGGAGAGTCACTTGAACCCAGGAGACAGAGGTTGCAGTGAGCCAAAATTGAGCTACTGCACTCCAGCCTGGGCGACAGAGTAACACTCCGTCTAAAAAAGAAACAAATGAAATAAAATATAGGAAGCTTATTAAAAAGCAATAAAAACACTGAGCTCAAAAGAACTCACTATATAATTATATGCTAATTCAGAAACTATCTTATCTGGACCCTAGTGTATATAGTCAGGGTAACAGAAGGCAGTGCTTAAGGGTAAAAAATTAAAGCAAAACTGAAGAAATTCTCCTCATTTACTTAATTTCCCTCCCCTTCCAAACTGGGGAAGGTTAAGCCTGTCCTGACCACCAGCACATCCATGTTCCAACTGCAAAAGCATTATGTAAGGGCTGCCCTGTGGGAATGGGCAGGGGAAGGAAGGAACACAGTCCTATTTGCCAGTCACGTATTTTCATTCCAGCTTCACTGGCCCTCTGCTACCTCACAGGTGTCTCAGGAAGGGCGGGAAGAGGCCACCAGGTGAGTCTCTGTTCCTTTGGAGGCCAGGAGTTTGAGATTACAGTGAGCTGTGATTGCACCACTGCACTTCAGCCTAGGTGGCAGAGTGAGACTCCATGTTTAAAATTTTTGAAAATTAAAAAGTTTAAAAAAAAAAAGAACAGGAAATGCCTGTACCTATGTTAATGGTTAACATTTATGGAATAGTTATTTAATCCTCCAAGTGCTGTAGATGGGAAACTGAGGCTCAGAGAGGCCAAGTCTCTCCCAGTCACATGACAGCTGAGTGGCAACCTCAGGCTGTGTGGCCCTAGAAGCCATGCTGTAAAGCACTATGCAGTGTCTTCTTGCAGTGAGATTGTAGCTGTTAAGAAAGAGACCAGGCCGGGCACGGTGGCTCACGCCTGTAATCCCCACACTTTGGGAGGCCAAGACAGGCAGATCACAAGGTCAGGAATTCGAGACCAGCCTGGTCAACATAGCAGAACCCTGTCTCTATTCAAAATACAAAAATTAGCTGAGTGTGGTGGTGTGTGCCTATAGTCCCAGCCACTCAGGAGGCTGAAGCAGGAGAATCGCTTGAACCTGGGAGGTGGTGGTTGTAGTGAGCAGAGATCGTGCCACTGTACTCCAGCCTGGAAGACAGAGTGAGATTCCAACTCAAAAAAAAAAAAGAAAGAAAAGGCCAGAAGATTGGAAGATTAGATTGGAAGATTCCAATAAGTTCAGGCTAAAAAAATTTACTGTCAGTTCTAGATTTTTTTTTAAGTAAACTTTTTGTTGACGCATAATGTAGAGAAAACTGCATAAATCTTAAGTGTCCAGCCTGATAGTTTTTCACAAAACAAACACCCCTAACTGCCACTGAGCTCGAGTAATAAACATTACCCACACCCTGGAAGCCCACCCCTGACCCCATGCACCCTCCCAGTCCCTGCCATGCTCCATCAGTTCTCATGGGTCAATTTTTTTCTGTTTCTAAACTTTTGTAAGTGAATCATATCATATGTACACTTTTGTGTCTGGCTTCTTAATGTTAAGGGTCTGAGCTTCATCCATGTTGTGTGTAGCTGTCGTTCATTCCTTTTTGTTGGATATTCCCTTACATATCCATACCATAGTAATACTGTGGATGGACATTGCATTGTTTCTGGTCTGGGACTATTACAAATGATGCTGCTGAGAACACTCTTACCCATGTCTCTTGCTGAACATAGGAAGGCGTTTCTGTTGGGAACGTACCTGGGAATGGAATTGCTAAGGCGCAGGGACAAGCAGAGATGAGAGTTTTCCAAAGTGCTTGTATCAGTGTTCACTCCCATCCCCACCAATTCTGGTATTGTCCGGTACGTGTTTATGTGTTTAATGTTTGCCATTCAGGTGTGTGCATGGTTGTGTCTCATTGTGGTTTTTGTTTTGAGGCAGGGTCTTTCTGTCATCCAGGCTGGAGTGCAGTAGCCCTTACTGCTCACTGCACACACAACTCACTGCAGCCCCCAACCTCCCAGGCCTAAGCAGTCCTCCCACCTCAGCCTCCAAAGTAGCTAGAACCATTTGTATAGAAATGTGGTCTTGCCTTGTTGTCCAGGCTGGTTTCGAACTCCTTGCCTCAAGCAATCCTTCCTCCTCAGCCTCCTAAAGTGCTGGGATTATAGGCCTGAGCCACTGTGCCATTGTTTTTTTTTTTTTTTTAATTTATTTCTATAGGTACATAACAGCTATTTTCACAGAACATATTCTCGCAGTACATCATTTATTTGATAGATTCATGTAATCAAATCAGGGTAATTGGGATATTCATCACCTTGAATAGTTATCTGTTCTTTATGCTTGGAACATTTGAATTATTCTCTCCTAGTTATTTTGAAATGTAAAATTGACTAATGTTAACCATCATCACCTACTGATTTGTGGAACATCAGGTCTTATTTCTTCTAAGTGTACATTTGTACCCATTGATCAATCTCTTTTCATCCCCCTCATTGTGGTTTTTATTTAGATTTCCCTAGTGAAGTATGGTATTGAGCACATTTTTATATACTTATTTTCCATTTGACTATTCTTTTTCTTGATGTCTGTTGCCTGTTTTCTAAGAGGTTGTTTGCCTTGCCTTTTTCCTTCTTTCTTGAGATAGAGTCTCTCTCTGTCATCTAGGCTGGAGTGCAGTGGTGCAATCATGGCTCACTATAGCCTCAACTTCCCAGGCGCAAGCAATATTCCACTTTACAACCTCCTGAGTAGGTGGGACCACAGGAGGATGCCACCACACCTGGCTACTTTGTGTGTGTGTGTGTGTGTGTTTTTGTTTTGTTTTTTTTTTTTTTTTGAGACAGAGTCTCGCTTTGTTGCTCAGTCTGGAGTGCACTGGCACAATCTTGGCTCATTTGCAGCAAATTCCACCTCCCAAGTTCAAGTGATTCTCCTGCCTTAGCCTCCTGAGCAGCTGGGATTACAGTTGTGTGGCACCACGCCTGGCTAATTTTTTATATTTTTGGTAGAGGTGGGGTTTCACCATGTTGGCCAGGCTGGTCTTGAACTCCTGACCTGAAGTGTCCTGGCCTCCCAAAGTGCTAGAATTACAGGTGTGAGCCACTGCACCTGGCCAACTTTGTGTATTTTTTTGTAGAGAAAAAAAAAACTTTTTGTATTCTCTGTAGAGAGAGAGTTTGCCCTATGTTGACCTGGCTGATCTTGAACTCTCTGCCTTTTTCATTTTCTTTTTTCTTTTTTTTTTGAGACAGGGTTTTGCTTTGTCACCCAGGCTGGAGCACAGTGGTTGATCTTGGCTCACTGCAGCCTTGATTTCCTTGGCTCAAGCAATCCTCCTGCTTTAGTCCCCCAAGTAGCTGCGATCACAGGCACATGCCACCATAACTGGCTAATTTTTGTACATTTTGTAGAGATGGGGTTTCACCATGTTGCCCAGGCTGGTCTTGAACTCTTGGACTCAAGTGATCTGCCCACCTCAGCCTCTCAAAGTGCTGGGATTACAGGGGTGAGCCACTGCGCCTGGTCCAGGAGTTCTTTATATATTCTTTATTCTGTATATTCTTTATATAGCCTATATATTCTTTATATTTTTATGTATATCTAAATCTTTTAAAAATTTATTCCTAGGTATTTTTTTTTTTTGTAGCTATTGTAAGCAGGATTGCCTTAAACATTTTTTTTTAATATGAGGATCTCACGATGTTGTCCAGGTTGGTCCTGAACTCCTGGGCTCAAGTAATCCTCCAGCCTCAGCCTCCTCAGTAGCTGGGACTATATGTACGTGCCACTTGTCCCAGCTAATTTTTATGAAGACATATATATTGCAAATATATTCTCCCATTCTGCGGATTTCCTTTTCACTCTTTCATTTTTAGGATTTGGGCTTTTAATTAGCTTTTTTAAGTATTTAATTGACAAAAACCATATATAGTTACGGTGTACAACAAACTAATTGATATGTACATGACCTTACATACTGTCTAAGTCTGGTTTATGAGACTGGGTGATTTATAAACAGTAGAAGTTTGTTTGGCTTACAGTTTCAGGGGCTGGGAAGACCCACTTGAAGGGCTGCATCTGACAAGGCATCCTGCTGCAGCGTGCACAGTGCTGTCAAGAGAAGGGAAGACAAGCGCATGCAATAGCCTCACTATATCCTCAACTTCCCATTCTCAAGCAATATTCCACTTTACAACCTCCTGAGTAGCTGGGACCACAGGAATGTGCCACCACACCCAGCTACTTTGTGGGTTTTGTTTGGGTTTTTTTGAGACATAAAAAATAAATGAAGGTTGAGGCAGGAGGATTACTTGAGCCCAGGAGTTCAGGAATAATCTGGGCAACATAGTGAGACCCTCATATTAAAAAAATATATATGGGAGAGATCCAAGATGGCCGATCACTAGCAGCTCAGGATTGCAGCTCCCAGTGAAAGCGCAGAGAGCAAGTGGATGCCATACTTACAGACAAATTTTTGCTGCCCATGGACCAGGACATTCCCAGCGGAGGAGCCCCACGGGTCACCAGCGCGACCCTTTTGGCTGGCACAGCTGTTTTGCTGGCGCCTCGGCCCGGCAGCTCTTGGTGCGGAGTAAACGGGACTGGGTCTCCTTTTGGATGACGTTTGGAGCTCTGTGAAGGCAGAGCAGTCCATTCAGCTGATTGAAAAAGGGACTGAAGAGGGAAGCCAGACCGGAGACCCCCTGGCAGAAAAGCACCACGAATTTCAACGCTGCTGGTTTAACTGGCATTGTGGGTTGCCGCAGTGAAAATTACATAGATTCCAGAGCTGGGAATTAACAAGCTGGACGTCCACTCAGAGACCTCATTTGAAAGTTGGTAATTACAAAGACGACAGGTGGATAAAACCACAAAGATGCCAAGAAGCCACCGTAAAAAAACTGAGAACACTCAAAATCAGAATGTCTCTCCTTCTACAGAGGACTCTAGTTCCTCGTCAGTAATGGAACAAGGCCTGATGGAAAACGAGTGCAAAGAATTAAGAGAATTAGGCTTCAGAAGGTGGATAATAAGAAACTTCTGTGAGCTAAAAGAATATGTTCTAACCCAATGCAAAGAAACTAACAACTTTGAAAAAAGGTTTGACAAAATGCTAATGAGAATGGACAATTTAGAGAAGAACATAAACGAATTAATGGAGCTGAAAAACACAGTATGAGAAATCTGTGAAGTATGCACAAGTTTTAACAGTCGAATTGATCAAGCAGAAGAAAGAATATTAGAGGTCGAAGACCAACTTAATGAAATGAAACAAGAAGATAAGATCAGAGAAAAAATGGTAAAAAGGAGTGAGCAAAATCTCCAAGAAATATAGGACTATGTGAAAAGACCTAATTTACACTTAATAGGTATACCTGAAAGTGACAAAGAGAATGAATCCAAGCTGGAAAATATTTTTCAGGATATTATCCAGGAAAATTTTCCTAAACTAGCAAGGCACGCCAATACTCAACTCCAGGCAATACAGAGAACCCCACAAAGATATTCTTCAAGAAGACCAACCCCAAGACACAGAATCATCAGATTTACTCGGATCGAAATAAAGGAGAAAATACTAAGGGCAGTCAGAGAGAAAGGCCAGGTTACCCATAAAGGGAAGCCTATCAGACTCACAGCAGATCTCAGTAGAAACTCTACAAGCCAGAAGAGAGTGGGGGTTAATATTTAACATCCTTAAAGAAAAAAACTTTCAACCCAGAATTACATATCCAGCCAAACTAAGTTTTACAAACAAAGGAAAAATAAATTTTTTTTGTGAACAAGCAAGAACTCAGAGATTTCATCACCACCAGGCCTGTTTTACAACAACTTCTGAAAGAAGTACTATACACAGAAAGGAACAACCAGCATC